>JAODJX010000040.1:8743767-8755691 GCA_026776945.1 Isichthys henryi | reverse complement strand
CTGTCGCCTTTGGCTTGCTCACTGGGGGCTTTGGGTGCGGATGCTGTAAAGCACTTTGAGACAATGTAATGTTGTGAGAATGCGCTATACAAAAATAAATTTTTTGTTGTTGTTGTTTAAAAACACTACAGGTCACCACTTGTTAATCAAGTTTTATTGTGAATGGTTCTTTGAAGATGTAGCTGAATTAAACTCATTGCCAGTGTTCTTCAACATAGCTGTTGTAGTAAGTTTCTGCTGCAAGTATTTGCCAGTGCGCCAGTGCAGAGGGCTACGTGTAAGGAAGCCACTTGTATCTGATCCCATGTCCATCCAAATCAAAAATCATTATACAGCCAGATGTAAAATACTGACCACGTGGAGTTTAGCTTACCTCAATCTGTCATTATGCACTACAAGTAATATATAGAATGGAAAAGATGCAACTCTTTGGTTTATCTGATTTTGTTGCTTTTTATTTCTACATAGATCACCTAATAAAAGTCCAGTGAATTTGCGCAAACAGCTGAAAAAAGTCCAGATCAACAGGTAAACTTTCAGGAACCTTTTATTTTAGTTGGGCTTATGTTTGTGTTTGATGTTCAGTCTCATAATGAACTCCATCCAAAGTGCAAACTAATGAACTCCAGAAGCAAAGTGCAAACTTTAGTTTTGTCTGTAAAGCTTCTTTAAAATGATGACTAGTGTGTAAACGAAATGTCACATTGCGGAAATGTCCGTCCCTGCATGTGTACTTCACTGTTGCAGGAGCCCAGGGGGAACGCCGCTGACTGACAAAGAGAACCAGGAGTGTGGCACCGGTTTGACCCCCGTCATGACCCAGGCTCTGCGACGCAAGTTTCAGGTACAGAAGCCCATGGACACACAGGGGCCCCTCTGGGGCCTGAATCACAAAGCTGCATGTTTTGGGTTCGCATAACATGTCATGTTTAAGGAAGTCCGGGCTAAATGTAAGCGAACAAAGATCTGTAATATCCATTTAAACTGGGCTCCCTTAAATCTAACAAGTTAAGTAGCTAAGCAACAAATGTCATTTGCAAGCCCCTGATATTTATTAGGACGTTACTTAACATCAACTTTGCATTTTTGCATTTTCCTCAGATTGCAATACCCAGAAGCCCTTCTCCAAAACTCAAGAAGACCTTTGATGAACAAAACTGAAATCTGATATTTCATAATGTCACTCCGGTTTATTTCGTAACAAGTTTTAAAATTCATCAGAGTGTCTATAAAAACCAGCTTGCTGCTACCTGCATTGACGACTTTTGCAATGGCTTTAGCAGCAGACAGAATTTCCACGACCACATTCACAACTCGGTTCTTTCATCTTTCTACTGTAATTCATTATTTTGTTCCGTTTTGTTAGTAACATTCTCATTATTGCTTCCTGTATGATGTGACCATGTATGACCTACCGCAGAGCCACCAGTGAAGAGCATCTCATGTCAGCCTCTTACTGTTACTGCAGCTCTGTGTGGAAAAGGACTCCGCTTACACTCCCTAAACAGCTAAGCGTAAGATTCGGATGGACGCTGAATTCTCACCGTATTCGTGTTTCAACAGAAGGGAAGATCACAGGGAAGATCGATCGGATGAGAGCAGGGCTAGTTGCAGGATGCTAGCTAAAGTTTGCCGATTAGCCAAACTGAAACCCTTCAGATGTGAGCTCAATGAAATGCTGTGTACATGGTTTTTTTTCCCCCCTTTATTTTAATGGCATTTTAAAATTGCAGGTCACTCGTACACTAGCCTTTGACAGCTGCTTTGCACACATCATAAATGGCAGTCACACTTGGCAACGATTACGCTGGCTACCTTATCAAGAATGCATGTTAGCCTTTTAACAAAAATGTATGAAAATACTTGAATTTGCATTACTTGTGCACATTTAACCAAAGTTTTGCCAATTTGTAAGAAATGTTTACGTTTAATGTGCTTATTTTACATGTTTTAAAAAATGTGTAATTATTTTTTGTAAATTTTAATGCCTATTTGTGTACTCTTTTCATTATAAAGTAAAGGTGTACATTTTTTCTGAACCCTTTGTATTATGGTTTTTAACTAGTATTCCTTCCATCAAAATGTTTGCAAACAACCGATTTGTACTAATTTCCCTTGTAATCAAATTATAAATAATCTGACTCAATTATTTAATGAATATTTTTTCAAAATTATTGGTGTGTGCAATGAAAATAATGCACTGCACAGTTTGAACTTTAATAAAGATATATTCATATGCACTTCCTTTTAATCTGAAATCCCCTATAATGTTTTCTGGATATAAAAGTACTTTTGTTTTATACTTTCTGACCTTCTCATTATGGACGTCGGGAGGGACATTCACACTTCTAAAATAGCGATAACAGTTGTGAAAATGACGTTTAAATTATTTCAAAATACAACATGCGGGTTATGATGAAGATGTTTTCTAACTAAAGCATAGAGCTACTGTACTCAGACTAGGATGATCATGTTTTCCTTTTGCTATGGTCACCCTAACTACAATACGTTTTAAAGAACCTTAATTACATTTACGGCGATGTGTAATACTGTCTGTTTCAAAACTACTTATGTCAGACATCTTTTTTTAATGCTCAAAATACAATTATACTAACACAAAGGCACAGGAACATTCAGAGCATCAATATCCAAGCACAATGAGAACAATACAAAGCATAAAAAAACAAAACAATTAGAGGCCTTCCAACAAAGTCCTCAGCTTGCTGTAAAAGTCTCCACTGCAATTTTCTTCATGTAGATTTCGGGGCTCTTCAAATCTGGCTCTCAGTGTCAAATCCAGGATGTTGTCAGTTCTCCTAGGTAGTTATTTTAATAATTACCGATTGATTGGCTGCAAAGGCTTCACATCTGGCTCACAGGTAAAAGAATGCTGTAAAATCAGCTGTGCTCGGCCCTTAAGGATCAGGATTGGAATAACTCTGACGCAGATCAATGCACCAAAAATGAGAGCAGTTCTTTGTGGAAAATTTGGGGAGTTCTTAGAAATGGACGCTTGATTTATCTGTTCTTTAATTTGACGATTACCACATGGGACCGGGAACCCAAAGTAGCGAACCCTCGTTTGTTTCAGCACGGAAGGTTTTGTTTGAAACTCATAGACGTTTACGTCACCTGTTCTTCGGACTTTATGGTCCGACCTTAAGATGGCGGTGCCCATGAGTGTGGGTGCGTTACTGCTGTCAGAAATAGCAGAAGATCCGCTGTACAAAGATGAAGGCCTTTGTGTGCTGGGCATCTTCGGGAAAAGCGCTATGCTGCCTGATTCCGCAAAGGAGTCCCTCGTTAACGCCCTGGCGGATAAGAATATTTTCCCTCTATTCGGACCAGATCAGACAGACTGTCCGGGCGGCGGCAGTTTTATCCAGGCATACTACAGCCAGGACAGCCGCGTCCTGTACCTGGTGCTTACTTCAGTGTATGACAACCGGCAGCTTCTTCGAACGTGTGAAACGCTGAGTACTGGGATCGGACACTCCGAAGCGCACGATTTCTGGAAAGGGGCGGAAAAGCAGCACTGCTTACAGCTGATGTACCTATTCTCGTTGTGCCATATCCTTTTGCTGGTTCATCCTACGTGCTCATTTGATGTTACCTACGACAGGCTATTTCGTGCTCTGGATGCTCTGCGGCAGAAAGTGCTACCGTTGCTGCGCGCTGCTATTAAGGACTGTTCAGTGTCCAAGGAATGGAAGCTGAACTGTAGGCCATGCCCTCCACGCCTGCTTTTCGTCTTCCAGATGAACGGGGTGTTGAAAGTCAGCGGGGGTACTGGGTCGTCTGGATTGAGCGGAAACGGCGCGGATGCGCCCGGGGGAAGCTCCGAGAAGCCGAAAAAGCACTCGCCACGGAGGCGCCTGCAGCACGCACTGGAGGACCAGATTTATAGGATTTTCCGCAAAAGCCGAGTCCTCACCAATCAAAGCAGTAACTGCCTTTTTACCGTTCCCGCAAACCAGGCGTTCGTGTACGTGATTCCGGGGCCCGACGAAGATCCGATCGGTGCCTTGCTGGGGCAGCTGCGGGCGAATTGCGCCCTGCGGGAAAATGACACGGGAGTGTCGGTGCCTGGGAACAGGCGTTACCAGCAGATGCGCCACGCTGCCAGACAGCCTTCGTTCAATGTGGAGAACAGCAGTCTCTCTACCGCCGGCGGACAGCTAGTGGACTGCACCCTGAAGGAGTTTCTGTGGCAGCACGTCGATCTTGTGCTGACCAGGAAGGGTTTCGATGACAGCGTGGGTCGCAATCCTCAGCCCTCTCATTTTGAGCTGCCTACGTACTCGAAATGGGCCCAGGTTGCGTTTAAACTCTATCAAGTCTTGATCGACAGCAAAGAGGAAGAGTCGGCTGAGCTGGCGATGAAATTGCAAACTCAGCTGAAGGTGTTAGAGGGTTTCCTTGACGCTGATTCCAAGTTCTCCGAAAACAGGTGCCAGAAAGCGCTCCCGCTTGCGCACAGCGCGTACCAGTCCAACCTGCCCCATAACTACACTACAACGGTACATAAAAACCAACTGGCGCAAGCGCTGCGGGTTTACAGCCAGCACGCGCGTGGCGTAGCCTTCCAGCGCTATGCATTGCAGCTGCATGAAGACTGTTACAAATTCTGGAGTAACGGGCATCAGCTATGTGAAGAACGGAGCCTCACAGATCAACACTGTGTCCATAAATTCCACCTCTTGCCCAAGCAAGGTAAATTCCACTACAGCCAGACTGGGCCTGTTTATACACAGATATAGAAAGAGGTGACACAAAAAATGTTTACATTATTACGTGCTATGTGTTAGGTTTAATTTGACTAGTAGCCGTTGTTATGCATTGGAAATGCGTCTTGTTTTGTGATATGTTGATATCTTCAGTTCTATGTTTGTGCTCTGGGAGGAATGACAACCAACCACCTGAGGTGCATTGAACAGGGAACAAGGATTTATTTTCAGGATTTGAGAGAAAAATGATTAAATGAAACCAGATGGGAGGAATGAAAACAAACGTGAGCAAAAGTCAGCTTCAGTACAGGAATGAGTTTCAGGTTTCTATTTGTAAAGAGCATGCAGCTGTGAGCTGGGTTGAGCTTTAGGCTGTAGATGCTGTTACGGAGGTGAGAGAGAGCGCAAAACACAATCTTATATAATAATTGAAAGCAGGGAGAAACTCCACCCTTGTGAAATAAACACACCCATCATTACGAGATTAATAGTTTTCATGTCAAACACGTTTGATTATTAACCAGGCACCATCCATCCATCATCTTCCGCTTAATCCAAGGTCGGGTCGCGGGGGCAGCAGTCTCAGCAGGGAGGCCCAGACTTCCCTCTCCCCGGCCACTTCATCCAGCTCCTCTGGGGGGATCCCGAGGCGTTCCCAGGCCAGCCGAGAGACG
Organism: Isichthys henryi; assembly: GCA_026776945.1. Taxonomy (NCBI): domain Eukaryota; kingdom Metazoa; phylum Chordata; class Actinopteri; order Osteoglossiformes; family Mormyridae; genus Isichthys; species Isichthys henryi. Next base: position 8,750,290 of record JAODJX010000040.1, on the reverse strand, counting down.
TAGTCTCTCCAGCGTGTCCTGGGTCTTCCCCGGGGTCTCCTCCCAGTCGCCCCCTTTTTGTCCAAATCGACGTATAAACAAAATCGGGTTTGATGAATAGTGACAGATTTGGCCAGCTCATTTGTGGACACTGATTTGTATCCTAAACAGTATGATTTGGTAATTATTCATTTGGTAAGCTACTAATTGGGTGTATCTAAAGGATTCTCCCGCTAATTCTGTGCAGGGGAGAAGCCCGAGATGGACCGGAACCCGCCCATCCTCTACCACAACAGCAGGGGGCGCTCCACAAGTTCCTGTAACTGTGGCCGCAAGCAGGCCACTCGCGAGGACCCCTTCGACATCCAAGCGGCCAACTATGATTTCTATCAAGTCAGTGTTCAGTGTCGCTGCACCTCCGAAATAGCTTTTCAGTTGTCTGCGTCTTATTTCTGCGTTTTCTGAAATAACTCGTTCTTGCGCAATGTTTTTTTCTTAGATTCTGGAGGAGAAGTGTTGTGGCAAACTGGAGAGGATCCACTTCCCTGTTTTTCAGCCCAGCACGCCAGACCCGGCCCCAGCGTCTAATGAAGCTAGCAAGCCCCTTGAGTCCGGGGCATCCGGGGAAGGAGAGAGGCTAAAGGAGAAGGAGACTTTGGCACATACTCCTGGGGAGGGTACCAGCCTCAGCCTGGCCCTCAGTCTGGGACATTCCACGGACAGCCTTGGGACGTATGGGGAAGGGGTGGAGGGCCAAGAGAAAAGGCCTAGTCTAGTGGACAGACAGCCCTCCACAGTGGAGTATCTCCCAGGCATGATGCACTCCGGTTGTCCCAAGGGTCTCCTACCCAAATTTTCTAGTTGGTCTCTGGTAAAGCTGGGCCCAGCCAAAGCCTACAATTGCCACACTGGTCTGGAGCAACCTGGCTTCCTCCCAGGCTCCGCCTTCTTGCTTCCTTGGGACATCGTGATTCGCTGCCGTTCGGAGGAGGAGCCGGGACTTTCTGAGCCTCTCGATGGAGGCCCCTCCTCCTGGCCGGTCCCGAACAAGACGTTGGCCGGGAAGCGAGGGGGAGTCAGTGGGCTGGGTCGGGGCCGCAGACGGGATGATGTGGCCCGTGCCTTCGTTGGCTTCGAATATGAAGACGGTAGGGGGCGCCGTTTTCTAAGCGCCGGACCAGACAAGGTGGTGAAGGCTCTCGGCCCAGGCACTGTGAAAGAACCCGCCACACGCGTTCTTAATTCTGATATGCCCCTGTACATCCCCTCTCCCGCCCAAGGCCGGGGCCTGAAGCCTCACTACGCCCAGCTCGCACGACTCTTCATTGTCGTTCCTGACGCACCTCTAGACATTATTCTCAACCCACAGGTAGGCCTCTTATAGGACTCTTAACGTTGTGTGTCCAATTTAACTGTAGTTGGCCTATGTTGGAATTTTTGAATTACTATTTCATATCAACACTGAATACTGGTCCCAGGGCAGTTATCTCTGTCAGAAACCACGTTGGGAAATTAATGGGTTTATTATTAATTGAGTTACTTTATCTGGTTATACACTAATGGCATATGAGCAGGTGATGGAAAAAAATATTTAATTGGTATCATTTGATTTCCACCTTGTGGCACAAGATGGTTTTGATGCAATTATTACAAAATGAATTTTTGTTTTATATGCTTTTAATTTTTTTTTTTAGATTTTATATGCTTGTTCATGTTTATGTCCATTTGCTACACTGGCATGTAATACAGAATGTCAGGTTGTCCTTTCAAGATTTGCTTTATGTTAGAAGGTCGTCTTAAAAGTGTGATTTATTTTCTTCCCCACTTGAACAGGTCCAGCCGGGACCCCCTCCATGCCCAGTGTTCCACCCAGAGCAGACCGAGCTGCTTCTGCCCCCAGACAGCTTCTGGGTACTGCGCTTCCCCTATGCCTACGTTACGGAGCGAGGGCCCTGCTACCCGCCCAAGGAGAACCAGCCGCTGGCCAGCTACCGCGTCCTGAGGGGCGTCTTGCGTGCCAACACCGTCAGCCCCACACCCTAATGGCCACAGCCTTCCGGGGACCTGCCTTCAACAGGCAGTCCTGGGAGGCCGGCATAGGAGACTTACGAACATCAGCTGTGTTGGGCGGTTTTAAATGGTTAATTCCACTGTCCTTCCAGTTAGAAAAGAAAATGTTTTTGCCTAAATAGGTCCACTGAGTTTGTGTTCTGTGCTCATACTTTGTTTAATTGGAATTTAATAATTATGAAAAATAACATCGTGTGGACAAAATTGCAATTACTGTTCTGTGGGAAACATCGGGTGATTCTATACAGTATGTATGATACATATTCTCTAGTCAATGGCATTAATAAAATTAAATGCCAGAGTTTATTTAATCGTCTTTATCAAGGATCGTATGGGCGACCAATTTTTGGTGAATTTTTAGCACATGTACATTACTTTGTTTTATGTGTTTAGATTAAAACCCCTTGTTTGAAGTTACCATGATTTGTACAATGTATCTATTTATGTGATGTCATCTTCTGTTCTGCTTCCCTCTTAGTTAGTATTTCTAGATGTTTCATTTCCCAAGTTGCAACAGTGTTTCATATACAAGCATGATACTGGAAACAAAGTTCTCTCTATTCGCGCGAATTGATGCTTGACACTTCAAATGGAATTTCGTATGGAATACGCTGTTACGAAAAAACATGGGGTGTGCATTGTGTATTTCTGTTTGTGTGTATGCATAGCTAATCTCCATGGTTATGGGTGTTTGTTTTAATCACGTGACACTCGAGCGCAAACTAGTTGCTCGTCCCATTGCGCATGCGCCGTGATTTCCTGCGTTGCATTTCTGGTCATCAGCTGGCGCCGGGGCTGTTTATCGCTGCACAGCGCCCTGTCTGCGCATTTAGTACGTGGCGTTTACGGTCGCGCGAAGAATATGGTAGTTTAAAAAACTAACAAGTAAGTAAGTTCTGCTTCTTTAGATATTAATTTTATTATTACTGATTGCCAGCAAGCATCCCGGGGTGATAGCGAAGCTCAGTACAGATGTATCTGCCTGCTGTGGACGCCGGCTGTGCTTTTGATATGCGTTTCCCTTGCGCTTTCGGAATGATCAGCGAGGAATGATGTGCGCCGCCGTTTACGTCCTGTCCGCCGTTACCGGATACGTCCTCGCCTCGGCTCTTTTTCTCAAGTGTCCGTCTCTACTGCATCGGAGGAAGCGAGAGCTGTTCCTCAGCAGACATATATCCCACCGCGGCGGTAAGTGCGTCCACAACCGGTTCGCCAGCGCGGCACTTCCCCTATTCTGGGGCGCTCTGGTTCAGAATGATTCACTCTGTTTATATGCGGCAGTCTTTGTGCCCGTATCCTCGAGTCAATAGCACGAATTTAATGGTGACAGTCCCACACTGATGCGACATGATTCGTTTCTCGATTGATACGCTCCCGGTCCCATGTCTGGATACTTTACAGTATGTTTTGGCACATGATTATATTGCGCAGCGCATATACGGCACAGTTTTGTTATAGCACTATCATCCTTAGTAATATCACTATAGTGGAATAATTTTGATAATTGTAGGTGTCAGGTTTCCTATTAACGCTGGATTTAACAATAAACGATGTTGCATTCTGGGTATTTTCTAAGCTGTTGATTGTCTTGATGGGTTTTGTACTGATTCAGTTACTGTTATACTGTTCAAGTTCAAGTAATCAATACTCATTATTCTTAAAACTGCTTTTTCATAACATTACCTCTGGGGGGAAGAACGAAAATAATATACAAAAAGTACAGTCATAAAGAGTATTTGGTATGGTAATTTTCTTTAGAACTCTTCTAGTGTAATTGTAACCTATTTCATTAAAATCTGCCCGAACGTGAAACTCCTCAAATGCAGTCAGACTGATGACCTGGCAATTTCATTTTCTAGGTGCTGGCGAGAACTTGGAGAACACAATGGCAGCCTTTAGACAGTATGTCACTCTTTGACACCACACTTGCGTATGGATAAGTTCATTTTCACATTCCAGCGACTGGACAGTTTAAGCTGTCCAGCTGTCCAGCTCAACAACAATTTGAATGTTTAACAGTCAGGAATAGAAGGCTAATCTTAATCACTGTAAACTAAACGTACTGCAGTCTCCCTTTCTAAGTATTTAACGCTGCCTGTGGTTCTTCCTCTGCTCTCCTCGCACGACTCCGCCACCTCTCTTGGTCTGTAGCGCGGTGCAGCTGGGGACGGACATGCTGGAACTGGACTGTCATCTCACGCGGGATGAGCAGGTCGTGGTGGCACATGATGCCAACCTGAAGAGGCTCACTGGCATTAACGCCCGCATTTCCGACTTGCCCTATGCTGTGAGTTGTCTTGCTGTGGGCTTCTACTCCTAACCAGTCCTACTGACTAAACGATGTTCCGAGCCTCCTGCCCCAGTTTGTTTGCAAGTATTTCTTCCTTGTGCTACAGGTATGATGCTGGGATCTGTTTCAACGACTTTTCCTTTATGATGTCCAGCTAAAATCTCTGTGCGTGTGTGTTTATCTGCAGGCGCTGCCTCCGTACTTGTGCAAGCTCGATGTGACTTTCCAAAGCGGTGAGTGTTGCATATGAAACCAGGGGAAGATAAATTGCACTTTCTGAGTATCTGAGAGACTTCCTCATTGTAGTATGTATCCCTGTCAAGCTCCTTGGGTCGACATTGCACTGCATCGTCTTTTGTCTTGCACTGTCTTGTCTTTTATTGTGCTGCTGTTTTGTCCTTTATTGCACTGTTGTTTGTCCTCTTGTCCCCCTGTACATGTGTCCCCTTCCTTGCAACTGTGGCACTAGAATTTCATAGTGTTCCCCATAAAATATCCGACAATAAAACTTGAAAACGAAAAAACTGAAACTAATATTTCTCAGTGAAAGCAATACGTTAGGACTTCTATATACTCTGAACCTCAACCGGTGGGTCGGAACCCAAAAATGGATCACGGGACCATTTTCATTGGCTCATGGAATGTGTGGTTTTTCATCGTCGTTTGACTTTTTTGTTTTTTAATGTTAGACATTCTACTGTTACTGTGTTTTGTATGTTATTGTACTATTAGTTTATTATTTTTATAAATAAATTTGGTTCAGATTTTTTTAAAATCTAGATCGTGATTTAAAGACTACAGAAAAAGATGAATCCTGAGCCTGAGAAATATTGTTCTATATAGTCTGTCACCTGCCACTATATCTGGACATTTTTTTTTTTCTCAGATCATGAAATTTCATAGTTGATTTTTCATTCATGGGCTGTTATAAGGGGGCGGCATGTTCTTGATAGCTAGACCACAAGCAGTAATGATTGATGTTACAGATACAGGCTGGGCAGAATCATTTGGCCCTGGAATGTAAACGCTGTCCCACATGGAGGCCGCGCCTGCAGTGTGAATGACTGTGTGTGATTTCCACCTGTCTGGCATACAGAGTGCTTCTGTGAAGGGGGTGAGGACAAGCGCTTCCCGTTGCTGAAAGAGGTGTTTGACTCCTTCCCAGACACTCCCGTCAACATTGATATCAAAGTCAACGACAACACCCTCATACAAAAGGTGTGCTTTTTCTTTCCTGGCATTTGCGTCATTGCATGAGCCCTTGTTTTGGTTTGTGTGTGTCTGTGTGTTTGTTTGAGTTATTCCATATGCTAACCCCTAAAGTAACGCTTGTGGGAGTTTTGCTTACACAAAAATGTTCTGAGGCCAGAGCAAAAAATGATTGGTTCAGAGAGATAACCAATCAGATTGTAGAGGAGGTGGGTCCAAGCAACTACAGGATATCTTGGGCCCGCCTTCTCAAGTTGCGTGGTTTACTATCTGATTGGTTATCTCTCTGAACCAATCATTTTTCTTTCTGGCCTCAGGACATTTTTGTGTAAGTATTACTCCCACGAGCGTTACTTTAGTACCCTAGTACAAGGAAGTGACTGCATTTTGAAAATATATCTTTGCAGGTCTCAGATTTAGTCAAGCAGTATAACAGAGAGCACCTGACCGTATGGGGCAATGCCAGCAGCAAGATAGTGCAGAAGTGCTACAGGGAGGTAGGTGGCGCCATTGAACACCGGGTTCATGGCTGCTGAACCATTCAGTGCTGTTAACATGTTTATGTGTTTTGGTGGCTGGTGTAGCAGATACTAAACTAGCAGCACAGAGGCTACAGCGGGATCCTGATTTAATTAGCGACTGGACTGATACCTGGCAGATGACATTTAACATAGATACATGTAGGAAGCAGAAATATAAAGTACAGATATTTCATGGGTTCCACTTAAATAAAGGTAGCTGATTATGAGAAAGACCTCGGTGTGCATGTTGATGCTTCCATGTCCTACTCTCACCAGTGTGGGGAAGCAATAAAAAGGCCAGTAGGATGTTAGGTTACATCTCTAGGTGTGTGGAGTTTAAGCCAAGGGAGGTGATGCTATGATTATATAATTCCTTTGTAAGACCCCACCTAGAATATTGTGTGCAGGTTTGGTCATCATACCTTAAGAAGGACATTGCTGCCTTGGAAAGGGT
>JAODJX010000040.1:8652818-8669587 GCA_026776945.1 Isichthys henryi | reverse complement strand
ATGATTCTTTTGAAAAGTTTGAACTACTGTCTTCTTTCACTTGCCTCAATACCACGGGAGTCAAATGCAAACTAAATGCATTACATTCTGTTACAAAAAGAACACTTTGTCATCACACACATACGTGGTAGTGAGGCACCGGTAAAGACATTTCTGGCTGATACCGATAGCCGATTATTCTGAAAACTGACACCAATAACGATAAGAACCGTTTGGGAGATTCTGATTAAATAAGTTTAAAGGGACACACTACCCAAATACATTAAAAATAAATTATTTCCAAAAATATGAAAAAGTATTTAATTTTGGTAAGAAAACACCAACTCTGGCATACATCAATCCCAGAGCACTATATTTTATGACTCTATACATCTTATATATTTATAACATTTATATCAGTGAATGGTTGATCATCAAGTGTGATAAACTACATCACTTTGCGGGTAATAATACATTTTGATTTTGCACTGTCTGCACTGATTCTTCTTTCGCTATCAAGCACTTGCATTACTGACAGACTAGTGTTATTCAACAGTACTACAGCCTTCTTCACTGGAATGGATTTGTTTTTCAGAAACTCTTCATACTCTCGGGGTATAAAAATCTCGCCCAGTGACCAATCAAATTTGTTGCGCTGAAACGTTTATTGATAGATCCTCCTCATGAAATTTTAGCAGGGTAATGTTTGCAAAATGCACTTCTAATGTCATTTTCGCTAATGTTAAAATAATTCCACACAGCTGACATTTTTTCTAACTGGTTAGTATGTGGGTGTGCAAAGCATTATGGGTCACGATTTCAGAGGAATTACGGTTATAAATATCGGCTCGTATTTAACCATCAGCTGACAGCCAGTTCCTGCTGTACCGGCCAATACTGATAGTTGGCTGACACAATCGGTGTCATACATACCATATTTTACTGGGTGTATTAAAAGTGGCAATGAATGGATCTCCTACAAGGTTGTTAAATACAAATGTAACTCACATAACTGCATATGGCTAGTTCTATGGTAACATTATTATAATCAGAGGAAAATGTGGCTACAATTTGAAAAGAACTGACCTGAACTGAACTGAACTGAACATCAGTTCTCTGATGTTGTATCCCAAGCATTAAATTATACTGTATCATGGGTTACGCCCTTCTCCAAATGCATGACATTTTGGTAACGGAATTACCTCTGCTGTAGAATTACCCGTATAATAAGCATGCATGCCACGTCCATCAAATAAGCAACACTTTGGGTGATCTTAGCTAGTATGAGAGAACTCAGCTGCTGGGCATATCAGCAGTGCTTTGATTAGTGGGCCAAGTTCAATCGCAAGACAAACAACACATGACAAACAGCTTAGCAACGATACAAATTATCAAATTGCTATCAACAGCGGTAAATAGACAACAAATGGCTATAAAAAGATTCAGAGAGGAATGTGAAATTCTGGCCATGCGAGTCTGATGAAAGGGCCATACACACTGACCCACATTCTGCAAAGAGTGTGCTGTGCAGCCTGAACCAGTGACCTGCAAGTTATGTCTGCACAGGGCTACCCCCCCATTTCTGTGGGAGCAGGTGGAGGGAAAAAAATTAAGCAAAGATCCATGTTCCCTGACTGGAGGAGCAAGAAGGGCTTTGAGGGGGGTCTGAGGGCTTTTGCTAGTGCAGCTTAGCATTGTGCAATTTATCTGGCCTACTTTGTGCAGCGTCTTTCTGGTGATGCTTTCGCCCCAAGCTATCCTTAGAAGCCATGCCACAGATGTGCATATGTAACACACCTGCATGCTCATATGGTGCATCTGCGGCCAGATGACATCTTATGATTTATAATGCATATCCTCTCCCGAACGCTAAAACCAAGAAGCGAGACCACTTCCAATTTTGACCACTGTGCTCTCAGTCCCTCTCTCTGACCCAAAACCCACATTCTGCAAAGCTGTCATTATTGAGCCGTCCCCCCCCCCCATCACTCCCACCCTTCTAAAAGGCAGAGTACATTATTTCGGGAATCAATCGATGTCACATGAACAACAGTTTTTACTGCTGTGCTGCACACCATTGACAAAATTCTAAAACATTTGAAAAGACATGATATACACCCATAGGTGTTTCCAAAGATCTAACATAAAAAACAGGCAAATTAACAGTCAACCTGGCAGCTGTGGTTTGTGTTGCCAACTCCCAAATCCTCTTTTGTAAACTGCTGCGGGGCAACGTATCTCACCTGCTTCTGAGAGAGATGTATGGTTTAGATATCACCAAGGGTACACAATGACAAAGGGCTGCCACTGGCTGGTTGGATTCACAACACTTTCAACAACTGTTTCATTGTCTTGCTAGAATGATGTGCTTAAACATGTGTTCAACACTTTCTTTGTGCCATGTACCCAAGACAGTTGGGTCATGGTGCTCTCCCTAACTGTTTCACATTTGACCTCTGCTGTATGTGATGACTTCATATAAATGCGGGAAATCCCAATACTTATTTAAACAATATTGAATACAGATACATATTTTTTTTTTGAGTTTGTAGCTTTGCAGAGGCACCATAACAGTTATAATATATACATTAAGTGCACCTTCTTAATGCATTCATAATGTTTCGAAAATCAGCATGCAAGTATACCTTAACATCCTAACATACCTTAATGCTGTTATTAATGCATATTGAAACTGCTTATTAATGTTCTATGAAAGCAGGCACACTGAATGTTCTATGAATGCACTATAAAGGCATTATGAAGGTGCAATTAATGCAAATGGCTTGCTAATATACCAAGGGCTTCCTCGGTGCTCTTAATATTTAGTGACAATGCTTTAATCATAAAGAAAAACACTTAAAATCCAGAGGGAAGTAAGTCTACCTCTATTTATCCAAGAGATGGCAAAGAGCCGTTCTAGCCAAACGATCAATAAGCAGTGCGACAAAGCCTGGAGAATAAACTGACATGTTTCTAGACTAATAAACTGCTAGGCTAACAGACGATGTATCATTTTCTACACTATGGATTTACTGTGAACAATCCTGGCACTTCAGATTATAATTTCAGAGACAACATAACATTTTATAAATGTATCGAGCACCCCCTCCCCCCCCGAGAAACTGTGTATTAAAATGCATGTGTTTCATGCAGTGTTGCTAGACTGTTCTACCACAGTTTAGTAAAATTGTTTTAGGTGAAAACAATTACGGAGTTAAAACAAAACCAAACAGGCTACTCAGACCTGCAACACACATAGCTTGTGCAAAGGGTGACCTTGGTCAGCCATATGAAAGGTTCCCGAAATGCCCAGAAATCTGGATGAATACATGATAGAAAAACATAAACTGCAAGTTTTAAGGAATCTCTCATTACAAGAGCTTTGCCACTCACATCCTCTGAGGATAAGATGACAGAGAATGTGACAGTCAATAATGCTTATTAATGAAATGGTTACTGAAAAACTACACTGATCTATACCATGAGATGTATCACAAGAATCCTAACTGATACTCATCCAATAGCAGAGAAACGCTGAGATACTGGGTGTGGTATGTCGATAGAATACATTTAAAGAAAATACCGCAGGTATGAACTATGGAATTTTGAGCGTACTGCTTATTATTACTATTCAAACTTTAGCTGAGTTAGATTTACATTAGTCCGACAAAGGCAATAAATCCTCATATTAACACAAAGGCTGGTTTATATCCCCCCTGGCATGGCATATCCCATTGTACAACACTCCTACAATACAAACTACGCCCCGTTGTGTTACAGAAAGTAACGTTTACCAGCGTGACCTATCATGCGATTTACAAGTAATTACTGAACATGCACTGAGCACTAACTACTCCAGCAAACTTTACAAAACACAAGTGTGACCATTCAAGAAACCACATTGACAATGGTACTGCTTTTATTAAGCAGCGCCGGACACATTGGGGTTACTGACAACACAATCCAGTCAATAAGTATGCAGATCCGTTTTTGGTTTGTTATTATAGGAACAGCAATAAAATATATCTTTTAAAATAACCTCGGAATCGTCTATGGGACGCCTTCGTGTCAAATACCACGAAAAGACAATGTCAATATATAACAAAGTATACGTTACATATAACAGCTTACAATTACCTTACAATTCTTTAGTTGAAACAACAAAAAATGTATCGATTTATAAATTACTACATGAACTATATACATTCTAACACTGCAAGCTCAGTCCGATCTCATTTAAATCATGCCTTGACCAAACGGCTGCCCCTTTACTTTTTACCATAACTTTTTCCCGTCTCGCTGTTATGTTTGGATTTTACCTGGCTTCGCTCGAAGCTCTCTTTTTCTATTTCCAAACTGTTGGCACCGGTTCGACGGATGAGCCCTTTCGGGATGGGGTTAGGGACTTGCTGTATGGAACTCTTCATTCGATCCATTGCGAGTACAGCAAGCTACCAGGGGAAAAAACAGCAGCGCGATCATGAAATTGCGAAAGGGGAAAAAGTCCAGTCCTCGCTTCAGTTAGAACAGGTAGCCTTTTCTAAGTGATTCGGAGAGCCGAGATGAATGCTGTTCGTTTCTGCCTGTTTGTATTGCTGTTGTTATTGTGTGTTTCTTTTTTTTTTTTGGTCCACCGCCCTAGAACTACGAACCCACCAACCCAATATAGCGCAGAAGAAATTCTGCCACAAACTCCTCCTACACTCGCTGTTTACGACTGGCTAACTTTAGAAATACCCGCCCATCGGTGTTCTGTCCTGGCCTTTGTTTGGCTACTGGGAAATCAATATAATTTAGCCCAGCCTTTCAGTAATATTTTACTAGGTGGAGCAAGTACACCAGTCCGAGATTGCATACCTTCTCTTTAACTGAAACCGTATAACAGATCATTGAATAAAACCACCAACTCCTGAACTTATTGCACGTATTTTCTTTAACAAATTATTAAAAAAAAAAATATGATAGACATGTGGTATTAAACATCTAAAATTAATCTCAATCTCATGAAAGTCAATAAGCTTCACTGGTTTGTGTATCTTGTTTTACATGACTCACTGAATGAAGCACCCAACCAATTCAAGGTTATTTAGCTAACCATTAATAGTTTTCAATCAGTCCAGGATTTATGAAAAAGAGATCAGGACACGATTTGTCTTTCATATCCACAAACGTATATCTTAAGGTTTATTTATATATAAATTTGTTTAAAGATTTATAAAAAACAGTGTGATTTCGCAGCTTTACAACATTTTCCATAATCTCTTATCCAATATGAGTGTATACAGATCAGATAAATGACAAAGACTATAGGAACATAAAACTATTCGTTTAATACTCAAAGGAACTGCCAAAGTAAACATTTTACTTGCTCAAACATTTAAACAAAATCTATTTGAAAGAAACCGGTAAATGTACATTTAAAGAAAACCTTTTCATCTGGCATATTTTTCATATTTAGCATACACAACAAAGGTACCGAAATATTAATATAACTGATATTTATCGTACATACTCCACTAAATGTAGTATTGAAATATTATTACTACGTTAGCAGTAATCTTAAAGGTTCTGTCACGCTCGTGTCCAAAGACCAAAGACCAAAGGAGTAGCGTTTCATTTTATTTGCGCGTTTTCATGAAACAACACGGTAGATTGCAGTAATAGTAAAACTAAACGCATCGAGAGTAAACAAGGCATTAGATTCTAGGCAACAGGCGTTCTGTTTTTCAGAACATCCTGTATTACTGTAATATTACTTATAAAGGAATTATTGCTCTATTATATAATAGGAAACCGAAATAAATGTTTATACATAAACTGAGAAATATACTATTTATAGTGGGAAGTTTTGATGTAGTTGTTTCCGATTTAAAGCCAGTAGAACTATCGGTTGAAGTATATGTCCCATACCGCGATTTCCGATATATTACTGTACTAGACTTGAAAGCTTTCCCTTGTGCTGCGTAAATAGAACGTTAACAATCTGATTCACTCTGCACTGCAATATGTCGTTTTATGGTGCAGTGTGTCAGGATTACAGAAGCACTTATTTAACCATACGTGTGTACACGAATAATGAGGTAGTGTTTAGGGTGAAAGAATAAGATCTTACATGTGTTAATTCGGGTATTCCAGCTTTTGTCGGAAGTAAAGTCTATCATATGGTCGCACGGAAAGACGCAACTTGGAACGAGAGCCCGCTACGTTTCCTTATGAGTAGCGGCTCGCGGAGGTTCACTTGGCTCAGCTGCGCTGTTGCCGCGCAATTCTGGTGTCTCGCGCATTCTATTTCGTACGTAACCAAACAGAATTATGGGATATTAAAGTCCTCCGGCGGCGCGGTGCCGCCATGTCTCCCAGGGAGAAGTGGTGGATCGTGTTTATCTCTCTGGTGGTCTTTTCTTTCGCAATCCTTTATTTAACACTTTATTTTATCCCGTATATTTTTTACGTTGTGTTTATATTCGGTGGTATTTGTGTCGCCTGTTTTCATTACATCGGCGACTCGCCGTTTCATGCCAGGTTAGGCCCTCATCCTCGGACAAGCCTGGTAATCCCACCGGTATTCCGACGCTGGTTACCGCGGGGGACTGCCAACGGAGTACCGACACCCGGACGAGTACACCGGGATCGTCTCAACAAAACCACTCAAAGGGATTCATTTTTGTCAGGGGGTGAGGGACGCTTGCGGAGCCCTGGCGATTTTTACAGAGACGCAGACACATTTAGTGACTCGGTGTTCAGTCCCCGAGACATATTCATGGGGAGTTACCTTGGAAAACAGGATAGTCCTTTACCCGCCGGGAGAGCCAGTGGTGGCGGTTCCAGAGAGCTCCGTGAAAGGCTGTCTCGACCCAACCACGCAGTGCCCACCCCGAACAGAAGACTGTCATTCAGGTAAATAAAAACCAGTCGACTTAGTAAGCCAGTACCCCGTTGGTTCTAGCTAGCCGCATCGGTAGCCATGCCTGACTAGCTACCAGACTACCAGAGTTTAATTCCAACTAGTCGGGGGCGAATACTCATTTACGGGCTCTGTTAATAACTTCCTACTGTCTGGAATAGCTTCTGTTTTGGTGACAAATGTGTTGCGTAAAGAATGCAGCCTCCGGAAAACATTTTGTCTGCTAACCAGCAGGCTAAACTAGTTCAGCGCGGAGTTCAAGTATTCCCTCCAATATTTGAAAATGTGGGAGTTACTGTGGGCGCTGTGCAGGCTGCTCCTTCCCCCCTCCGGTTGTTCATCTGCTTTAAATCGTAGTGGTCGAAGATAAACTGGTCCCATTTGTGTTTCCTCGAAGCTGAAACGGATTATTTGCAACCCGGTATTTTCATTTATGTTTAAACGTCTTAGTTGTGCATTGGTGATTGAAGCATTGACTGTTGTATTTGCTGCTGCCTTAACTACTTGGCTATTAGACCCTGAAATATGAAGCTGCCCCCAATCTAACTACATTTAAACTCTCAGCTTAATAAACTGTTAATTAAATGGAGTTTAAATGACCTGTGCCCATTTTATGTTTTTTTTTTTGTGCCGGAGTCGAGTTTACTTTTGCAATAAATACATTTTGATCTTATGTGAATTACTTGAAGCCAATGGAGATTTATTGTTTATGAAGGCCATATGATAGTCTGTGATTCAGGTTTACAGTGTCCAAAACGTCTCAGTTACGGCGTCAATATTTAAGATGAACGTTGTCGTCAAATGCATCATGTGCAGAGTTTTTGAAATCGCCTTTGCCATCAGCAGAGAGCCCATCGCCACGACGGGCAGATTCACCATCACCCCTCAACGACACTACCCCCTCCAGCAAGTAGGCTCCCCGTTGCTGGGTGTACTGCCCCCCACTCGGTGGGATGGCTACAGAAAGAAGGCCGTCCTGACGCCGCGAAACTCGCCGGCAGCCCACAGCCCTGTCACCGTGAAGATCGCACGCCCGGACCGCGCTCGTTCACCCCTGTGAGTTGGAGCGGGCCGGTCTCCGAAGTCATCTGGGCCATTTTCTGAGCTTTTTGGAAACTCAGTGGTTATCATGCTGGCATCAGTTTTGCATTAATTAAAACATTACTTTGGTATATTGCACAGTCTGTATGTACACTACATTTTCACTTATATCTTGTGCAATACCTGTGTGCATGTATACATCTACGTTGACTGTGTGCTTTTGTGTATCTGTGTACTATTGGCACTTTTGCATATGTTCCTACTTGACTTGGACTACTGTTAAATGAATTTTCGCTGCTCTATGAGCAGTGACAAAATTCCTGTTCTATTCTCAGTGGTCATGTTAAGTTACAAGATGCTTGTTTCCCCTGTTTTGTAATTTTCCTCAGTTTCCCCCCTTTTAAAGCAGCGATATCAAAATTTAAAAGGAATCCTATGTTTCTTAAACTGCTTATGCATGGATACAACACTGCAAACTAAGGGTTGTTGTTTATTGATCCTGCTGCCCTCTTTGCAGTTATGACCCACTGAATTCGCCGATGTCTCATCCTTTGGGGTTGAGTGCGGCTGCCGACCCCTGCGCCCGAGAGACTGTCCTCAATATTTTGAAGGAAAGCCGCAAAAGAGGGGTAGAAGAAGATGAGCGAGCCTGTCCTTCTGAGCAGAAGAACAAGAGAAGGTAGGCAAACCCAAAACAAGAAAATCTTCAGAAGTAGACAGGTGGGACTAAGAAAAGAGACCAGACGTTCAGTAGTGCGTCGTACTGTTGATGTGACAGAACTGTTTGCTTCTTCAGACTTTCATTTTTAGTTGTGGGTTTTTATTTAACTGTCATTGAGGTTACTTCTGTCTCTACTTCTGTCTGTCTCTAATAAAGTTCGTAAGCTTCACATCTGGTTCATTTTGAACGTTTCCAGCTGCACGGTGTAATTCTGTTTCATCAACTTTGACGAGCCAATGACACATTTCCTTTATTCTTAGGCTGTCAGAAGTGGGCTGCACATTGTAAAAATTGTCCGCTGCTTCTTTTACTTGTGTTAAGATAGGAACATCTTGGTTGTAAAATATCAGTGTTTTTTTTTGTTGTTAATTCTTTGAAGAAGAAAAAAAATAAGCACCTAAATTAAGTTTCAGTGTCTGGTCTTAAAAGCTTACATACCGTATCGTTTTTATTTTTTCGGGGGGTGGCCATTTGTGACATGCTGTAGCTTTTAAGGTGCATGACGATGTGTCCAGTGAGCTGTTTGTAACCCGCACTGGTCACTAATTGTGCTTTGTGTGTCCTCTGCCCTCCCAGACGTAGTGACAGCGGCGGGAGCAGTCATTCTGCCTTTGAGCCTCTCCTTGCCAACGGAGCCCCCTCCCAGCTGGTGCCTAAGTGAGTGACTGCAGTGCTGTGCAGTGCCAGGCACTGCTGTATCATTCGGATGTGCCTTCAACTGCTTGCCCCACCCATGCTTTGATGATGATGATGGTGTGTGTGTGTTTCTGTGTGTGCTTGAAACGTTTTGAAATTTTCTGCAGATCTAGCCTTGGGTGATTTTATTTTTTATAACTATTATTAATGTGGGTGGAATGAGTGCCTGCTGGGCATCACTGTCGTTTCTGCGTTTGCATCTGTGCCTGGATGTTGCTCAGAGTTTGTCCCCCAATTGTTTTCTTATTGTGGTAGATTCTCTCCCCACAACCCGAAAGCCCCTTCTCTGCGCTTGCGTGCGCGCATGCCTTGCAATGGCCTGACCTCGCATCCTCACCATATATAGCATTATGCAGCATGCATCTTAAGACGAGCAGTTATTCCGTTCTCACAGGAGCCTGCATAGCTTGGTTAGATACGAGTTTAAGCTGAGCGCAGGATAGAATATTGGAGTAGTTCCTTCGTGTTTTGATTTTCATTCCCCATTAAAAAAGAATGATCAGCGTTTTTTGAAGAAACGCAGGTAGCCTGATCTGCTGGTATCCTTATTCCTGTTTCCCCTGCCTCCCATCAAGGCCCGGGAGCTTGAAGCGGGGTTTGAATGCATCCGTGATGGAGGAGTCCCTCATAAAGCGCAACCGCACCTCCTCCATGAGCTCCCAGACTAGCAGTTTGGACCCTTGCGGAATCCTCGGTTCGGCCCGAAACCCCATCCGCAGTTCCTACAGCTCCTCGCAGGGATATCCTCAGGTACAGGACACCCCCACCCCCCCCCACAGTGCTCCTCCACCAGCCCGCTCACCTCACCACCTCTCCTCCTCTTTGAAACTTCAAGATGTGCTAGATTTTGAAGGATGAACCATTTCTGATTATATTCCAAGCTTATGATGTGCTCAGGAATTTATTTGAAAGTTCTAAACAACCCAAATACTTTATTATCGATTTGTATGAATGTTGAAATATAGTAATTCAGCCTAAATATGTCCATATGCAATAGGCCATTAACTATGTCATGGTTTCTGGTGGGCTCAGCTGAGCTTTCTTGGCATCATTGTAGCAGTTTCCCTCTTGCACCATTTCTTTGCAGCGCAAGGCAGCCTCCAGCCTCAACTTCTCCCCACTTTCCAGCCCCGGGTCGTCGCGCTCGCAGACCCCGGAGCGGGTCTTCAAAAAACCACGGTATGTTGTTCTGTGTGGTTGCATCTGCCCACCTCGCTTGGTCACTCTATTCGTGTTTTTATACCGCTGCCAAAGGTGAGAGATCACCGTAGCTCTCATAAACGCTCCATGTTAATTTCGGCTGAACTGTACGCTGGTTGACGCACTGCTAACAACTGATTCATGGGTTTGTTAATTGCAGCTTATTTTTTGTTCTCTTGCTCACTTTACTGCCTGAATTATGTCTTTATAGAGAAGCTTTGTGGTTCCCTGAATGCTTTGAAGAGAAGCTAAATGAGCATTTGCTGAATATTTTATCAAATAAATTGCATACTTTAAAGTTGGATAGCCACCACACCTCAAAATATGGATTAAAAGTTTCATTTGTGCAGCACTTCTTCCAGACAGGTAGAGCCTGACATGGGGTCCCGTTCCCTTAAAATGCAGGGAGGTTAAGGGCTGAAAAATGATTCCCAGCTCCCTTATAAAGGTAGCCGGAGACAGTGGTACAGGGACCCTGGCTGCCCCTAGTGTTTGTCATGGTGTCTTTCAGTGCTGACTGGCTAAGAAAAGTGTTTTAAGAGGGATCCCATCTGGTGTTGAAACAAAGCGCCAGCTGACGGGAGCTGAAGGTTGCTGTGTAGCTGTTACATTTGTGTTCTGTAGAGCACCTCCGTTTGAAAGGTGTTTAGTCATGTGCCGTTATGACCGTAAGGCCTGTACAACATCTGAAACCAGAGCTTACTCTGTAACCCCAAAGTGCCTCTGTGTGTCCGCCTCTGTGTGTCAATCTGATTCCCACAATTTAACTACAAAAACAATGTGGTTTAAAAACCTATAACTTTTTAGGTCCCCACAATATAAACTTGAATTTTATCAAAATCTGTGACTGCAATCAAATAAAAAATTAGTTACTTGTGGTTAAGGGGTTACAGTTGTCAGTTTGGGTTAAGGTTATGGCCATAGAAATGAATGGAGAGTCCCCATAAAGATAGGAATACATGGCGTGTGTGTGTGTGTTTACACAGAGAAGATGAGGCGCTCTCTCCCAGCTTTGCATCTTCACCGAGTTCTGATGGGATAGTGATGGACCAGACTGCAGCCCCAGGTCAGAGCAGAGTCTTTGCATTTCTGTGGGATTCATTTACCTGGGGTGGAACATGAAGTTACATGGCAAGCCTGACCCCTGAGGCAGATGGGGGGCAGGCAGACGTCACTCTACCCGTACACTCACTCTCCGGATTCCCGCTACTCAGGCAAGCTGACGCCGATGCCCGAGGCCCCTGCCCCAACGGCCTTGCGGGATTCCGGTGGGAGCAATAGCAAGCGCAAGCGGAAGGTCCAGCTGGTATCCAGCCGCAGGGGTGACCACATCTCCCTGGTAAGCCTCGCCCAGGGCTACCCTCCCGGAGTCTGGGTCGTCGCCGTCCTGGACGTGATCCATTAAGAACCTGCTGTCGTGTCTTTGTGTGGGCAGCCTCCTCCTCCAGAGTTGGGCTACACAGTGACAGTGAAGGACCTGGACTTGGAGAAAGCCGCGGCCCTCAAGCAGATCAAGAAGGTCCTGGAAGAGCCAGGTGGGTTCCCCAGGTCCCCGGAGCTGAGGAGATGGGCTCTGTCTGTTACATTAAATGAGGAATGTGATTAAGTTGGCCAATTTGCCCATCATTTCATGCCAAGGCTGTTCACTCTTAAGGGAGTTTCGTCCCACACATGGTGATTTCCTAGTAAAGATCTTTTGCTTTACGGAATGAATTAGTGTAGATAGTGTAGTGGAGATTCTTGTCCTTTTGGAGATGGGCATTAACTTGTGATTTTTTTTTTTTTTTTTTGGACTTCAGAGCCAGTGAAACCTGTGGCGCCCTCCAGCGTGCTCTCCTTTCTCACACCCACATCCAACACGTCGCCTCCCCCCCCCACCAGCCTGCTGTTGAGCTCTGCCCCTGCTCCAGCCTGCACGGCCACCCCAGCACCTACCCTGACCCTTGCCTCTGCCTCTGAGGCCACCTCGGCCAATGCCCTCAACACCACACCTGCTCCGGTGGTTCCGAGCATCGCCCCTGTCGTCAGCTCGGCCAATCCACTGCTGGAGTCACTGAAGATGATGAAGAGCAGCCCGGCGCCCAGCCCCGCTGTCAGCAGCCCAGCAGGTCACTCGGCCGCTTCCACTGCTTTGCATTTTTTGTATAAAGGTTTAAATGCAATGAAATTGTTTATAAAATCTATGCAAATGTTCGTAAAATAAGTACACATTTGCAATGTTATGACAAGTCACTATGCAGTTTAACCTTTGTACTTGTGTACCAGTTGTCCATCTCTGATTGGTCCCCCTTCTAGGGTCTCCCCTGCCTTTTGTTACACTCTTCCTGGCTTAGGCTCCATCCACTCTGAGACTCTCTGACCTGGAAAAGCATTTATGGGGGTGTTAATCGGTGCTGAATTATATGAGGTGTTAACAGTGCCTTCCCCTCTATCTGCTTCGTAGGCCCTGCCGTGACCTCAACGGTAACGAGCTTGTTGGCTCCAGCTACCGGCGTCAAGTCAGAGCCCAGCCTGAGCGCGGCCCAGCCAGTGCCCACGGCCCTGCCGTCCAGCTCCCTGGCCATGTCCGCCTTCGCTCAGGTGCTGGCTCAGCCCCTGAAGCCGCCTGATACCACCGCAGCCTCGACAAGCCTCACGTTCAGCCTGGGCACACCCTCTGCTGCCACCACATCCGCCACCGTGGCCCCGGGGTTAGCTATCGGTACCAGCATCAGCAGCAGCGGAGGCAGCAACCCACTGCCTTCGGCCTTCAAGCCCATTTTTGGTGCTGCCACCAGCACCCCCGCCATCACCTCCACCACCGGGGCGCCGCCAGCATCCTCGTCAGCAGGTGCTCCGGTCGCGTCCTCCTTCAAGCCCATCTTTGGGAACTCCTCCACCAGCTTCCCCGCTTTCGGCCAGCCACCGTCCTCCCTTGCCCCGGCATCCACGGCACCGTCGTCCAGCAGCTCCACCATTATCAGTAGCCTCTCCGGCACGGTCACTTCGCCTGCCCCTGTGACAGTCAAGCCTCTTTTTGGCGGCTGGAACGCCACGCCCGCTGCTGGCACATCCGCCTCCACCACTGCCGCCCCAGCCACAGGAATCTCCTTCCAGTTCGGCAGCACTCCTGCCAGCACAGCATCGCTGTCCCTGAGCACGACCACATCCACCTTTCAGTTCGAACCGGCGACGACATCCACGTCCACCCCGCAGGCTACTCCCCAGCCCGCACTTCAGGGGGGCTTCACGTTCAGCCAGTCAGGCAACCAAACGGCCACCACCGGGTCCTTTGGTGGCTTTGGTGTGACCAGCGTGGCGACCGCGACAACCACAACCACTGCATCGGCGTCAGGAGGCCAGTCGCTATTCACCTTTGGAAAGCCCTCGTTCGATGGGCCTGCCCAGACTGGCTCCGCCCCTCCAGCTGTAGGCAAGCCTTTCCCCTTTGGGGGCAGTGGGCCCACACCGTTCAGTTTCGGCACAGCAGCGTCTACTGCCACGGCCACGTTTGGCACCCCAAGTCAGCCAGCGTTCGGTGGGGGGACATCAACTTTCCATTTCGGCGGCACCTCTGCTCCCTCCGGCGCTTCAGCTTTCGGCACGGTCACCCAGACACCCGTGCCCACCTTCACCTTCGGAGGAGCGTCATCTGCCCAGCCCGGCGCTTCCGCTGTCGCCCAACCGAACACCGGAGGTTTCACTTTTGGTGCGGCTGCTCCAGACACGCAGTTTGGAGCCCCAACCCCAGCTAACCCCACCACTCAGACTGCAGGCTTCGCCTTTGGCGCCAGCAGTGCCAAGGACAGCAAGCCAGCCTTTGGTGAGTGGAGCTCAACCATTTCCTAAAGGTCGCTAATGGCAGTAAGGGTTATCGATCGCTCTGCTCACAGATACAAAGCAGTAAAGGATCTGCTGTTTTACATACTAATTGGTCAGGCTCTAACGATCTGATTGGCTGACTCAGGGTTTGTGGGAGAGCTGTTTTAAACCGAATGTACGATTCTTACAGGGAACACCTTTGGATCTCCGAGCCTAAATTTTAGCGGTGAGTGTGCTCGTATGCTGCTGTCCGAGTGCTGCAGTCCTTTCAAACTGCAAGCGCTTACCGTCTCTCTTCCGGCCTTTCCTATGTTAACTCTGTCACTTTCACTTTCGCTATCCTGGATGCTGTCTCCTTGGAAATTGGTTGAACGTGGGGCTCACTGCTTGGCAACACAGAGTTTACAGAACAGTGCTGCTGCCGCTGTGGGGTCCAGATTGATGTGCCAGCAGTCCGTCGCTTGCTAAATCTCTCACGCTGCCTGACAGCTTGCTTCACCAAGGCATCCCCAAATGTGTGCCCCTTCATGGCACACGATCTCACTAACGCTTCCTTATCCTCCCTTCTGTGCTCTGCAGGAACGTCGACCCCTGCATTCGGACAGAACGCTACTATGCCCTTCACCAGCCCCAGCACACAGACCCCCGGCTTTGGTGCGCTGGCCTCCTCGCCGTTCGGTATGTTCCCTTGATCGCCGAAGATGCCGCGAACGTTGGATTTTGAAGGTTCCGTCCTCTGATCCGCCTTGTACGTTCCAGGGGCTTCGACGGTGGCTTTCTCCATTGGCTCGTGCTCGAAGCCGGCCGGGGCCCGCCAGCGGCTTCAGGCTCGAAGGCAGCACCCAAGGAAGAAGTAGTCGGGGGGGGGGGGGGCCTGCCTCTGCTTCCGCCCATGGCTTTTTGCTCTGACCTTTGACCTCGACGGTTACCCACCTGACCCCCCCCTCCACCGCATCCCAAGGCCTGGTCATGATTCAGAAGGCGACCTTCCAGTCTCAACACTGTTACCAGTGACCGAGCGGGCCCCCCTTATCCAACCCCCTTAGCCACCGTGGGGAGCTGGGGTCCCGCAGGCGATGGAATACAGCACATATTACTTGAACAATTCTAGTCTTGGATGGAGCCGGTTCTCTTTCCCTCTGGCCCCCTCACTCCCTGCCCATCTGTCATTCTCCATCATGACGACTAGGCTGAAGTCGGGTCTCCTCTTGATTTGACTGCTTTGTGGCAGGATGTGAGGGGGGGAGAGGGCAACCTTCGGCTTTCGTGTGCAGGGAGCCAGCGCGTCTCCAGGGACGTGGCAATATAGCAGGTGCCGCAGTTTGTTTGTTTTGTTTTTGGTTTTTGGTTTTCCGTTTGCCCAATAGGATTTCTCGCTATGCAGCCCACCTAATCGGCTCAACGTCTACAGAGGGGTCAGCACTGACATTTCTGACAACAGAATCTGTCGCACGGCGAAGGCGAGACATATTTATAGCACGATATGGCGATCGCTTCTCAAGTTTGTTTGTTTTCCCAAAGAGCAATTTCATGATTTTGTTTCTTAGCATCAGTTAAATAGTTAGCATAATTTAGAATAAATCTCATTACGCTTCACAAGGTTAACGAGATTTTTTTTGTTTTGCTGCAGCTTTAGTGACCTTTCATAGAGGCTGTATTTTAAAAATGGCAAATGGGGGATTATTTTCCAAGCACTCAAACCATCCTTGCTGTTTTGCTTTCTTTCTCTAAAGCCCTGTTGCAGTACAGACCTGTGACACAGAAATTCTCTGTCTCCCTCGCTTGTTCTTTCTCTCTCTTTCTCTCTCTCCCTTCTGGCCTATGCCTGGCTCTCTGAAAAACCAAAGCCCTCCCAGTTCTTTGCAATGCCATTACAAGCAATGCCTGTTGTTCACTGTTCAGATTTGCCACTGTCAACACGAGCTGCTTTATTCTAGACTACCTCTCTGTCTTTCACATACACTGTCTGGCTCTCTGCCCCCCCCCCCCCCTAGTCTTTGGCCCTGGCTCATCTTATTTAATATGAAATAAATGAGGGGGAATTGGCCATCTCTTAGCTGGTGCTGCAAACTCCCAGCATGCATCACACCTGACTGGGTGTCGCCACTCTTGCTGCTTTCACGGTGTATGACCCAGACCACTTCAGTAATTAGAGGTGACTATTTCTTGAATCTTATTCTCATTTTCCCTCTTTCTCTAGTGCTCTCTCTCTCTCTCTCTCTCTCTCTCGTTTCTTTTTCTTTGTAGCTGCTAGTTTTCCCTTTTGCTTAAGATCCACTTTGAAAAGTGTTTCTTGTATTTTTTTCATATTACTCAGCCTCAGGGAGTCCAGTTTGAAGGAAACTGGTAGTGAATGGCGGCACATTGGTAGTGCCGGACATGGACTTACCTGCAGAGTGGGGGGGGGATGGCACATTTTTGGGGGTG
>JAODJX010000040.1:8628559-8650852 GCA_026776945.1 Isichthys henryi | reverse complement strand
AGGGAGCAAAAATGTGGACCATCTGGGGGGGTGGGGGGGTGGTCCTCAAGGACCGGGTTGGGAAACACTGACTGAGGGTACACTTGACTTCTGCTAGAGTGCATAATTGCTGGATTCCTTGGGAGTAAGTAATTTTGGGAGAGTGGAGATATGACTGACCTGGAGAATATATGTATTTGTGGATGTTGCTGTGTATGTATTTGTATGTAAGCTACTGTGGTTGTATTTTCCCTCATTATGATCATTCCCACTAGACTGGGAGAAGAATGAATGTGCAGACCTGTGCAGTGTAATATTTCCCTACGCTTATGTTATCAAAATGTGGTTTTGAATAAAAATGTGATGACAAGCTTTGTTTTTCCCATATTAATATTAATGAGTTGAGGTCAGATGTAGATCTTCGTACAGCATTTTCTGTAGTTCCCATGCATAAAAAGAGTTGCAGGTAAGTGTAATTAAGCACCCTAAATAGACTGCAACAAAGTAACATGAACAGTTTAGACTTCTGGGTTCTATTAGTATGAGAAACAGATATTGCTGCCAGTAACAGAAATCTGCAATGAGATTTAAGCTTGGGTATAGCGTTTCACTGATTGATCTGTGGTTTTCAGTGGTTACTTTGGGTTTTTTCCTCCCCTCCAGAAAACAAGAATCCAATATGATTCCCTATCATATGGATGGAACAACATCTCTTAATCGTATTAATGAACTCTGAATTAAGATGGTCTCTTAGGCATGTACAGATATGACGACCAGCTGTGATTGATGCAATGCCTAGTGTGACGACCTTCGGAGACAAGTTATAGTGATGTGTGTTAGAGATTTTAAGCAATATTACCTTTTGAGTAGGCATCTCTTATTTGCCCATAGTATGTGACGTGTGTGCATATACGTGCCTGGTGATATATTGGCATCCTGTCCAGGGTGCCCTGCTGTTCCTGGCTCCAAGACCCTATAACCATTCACTGGATAAGCGATTACAGCAGTGTTATCCAATCCGCTCCTCGGACCAGTCCACATTTTTGCTCCTGGCCAGGCCCAAGTAAGGAGCAAAAACATGGACTGCTTGCAGGTCCCAAAGGACTGGATTGGAGGATGGAAGATGTTACCACCCAGGTTTCTGAGTCCTTATTTACAAAGTATAGGGTAGCCCAGTTGGAACTCAGATAACCCATATTGTTTATATTATTTGTTTTTCTTCATGTGCTGCATTGGCACAGAACTGTTTATACCTTAATAAATTCCTGCCCCCCCGCCCTCCCCTCCAGGTTCTACCTTTAACCTGGCAAATTTAATGTTACGGTAATTCTGAGCCGATTGAAAAGCAGCAGACGGCATCCCTGAAGGGGATATCTGCCTGTTGTGTGTGTGGACACTGCAGGAATAGCGCCATCGCCGGTTCACCCAAAGCAAATGCAGGGAACTAAAATCTGATTCAGAGCTGCCAGGAAATGGCGAATGTAGTGAATGTATTAACTGTATTAAAATAAACACTAATCTCTACTGTCAACTTAAGTGTCCTATTCCCATCTCCAGGTAACTTCTTTTATTTTCAGCATATAGAGCAAAAAATAACACCAAGTAGGTTGTTTAAAAATATTTAAATGCTGTTTAAGGTAAATGTGAACAAGTCATACTAAATATCTTAACTCAAAACCGAAATTCTTGTAATTCACATGCGAATTATAATTAGAATGGAAGGTGAATGAAACGAAATATTACCAATACTGAATTTTAAAATTCAGTCTCACAGCCCTGAAGATGCGCTGCCCAAAGCCTGCTATACTAACGAATGTCATCTAATCACGTTGTCTTAAAAGCCCGACGGAATTTAGTTGTTACATAAAGTCGTAACAACGCGCACAGAAGTCAGTAACAAAAACTATAAAACTGATATAAATTGAATAAATAAGTCCGGTCTCTAGCACCAATCGTATTCACGTCCCGTTTGACTCGGGTAGCGACGTAGCTCCTGCAAACGAAAATGCCGTCAATTTTCGATCGCTTTCTAAATTATTTTCCGGCTTGTCGCAAAGTGCGTTACGGCCGCTGACGTAAAATTAGACTGGAATACCCTTTCCACTTATAGGTTAGCATAACGAGCTAGTCGTTGCTTTAAATGTCACGGGAATGACTGCAAGGCGCTATTAGATTGTGACCTGGACAAGAAACGTATTATATAAATCATTCCGTTGCACTGAAGAGTTTGAATAATTTGTAAGCGCGGCTAAAAGCCAATTCAGCAAAAGAGCTGCACTTGGGCTAACGTGGCACTCCAGTGAAATTCGCCAGTCAAACATGGAGTTGGTGGCAGTGGTTGCTGTTTCTTTATTGATAGGCGCACTAATATTATTGGTCGCCGTTGCAGTTTTCAAGCAGGAAAAACAAATGAATGAGCAGAATAATGAGAGAGAAGAAACTGATGGTAAGAATACAGCAAGCAGGTTAATAAAACCGTAATTATCAGTCTGTGTATGAAATTATAGTACTCAGTGGCTTAACTTCCCAGTCGTGTTAATAAATATTTTGAAAGGTTTGAACTTGAAATATGGATTTCCTGTGTAATGTGCAGTTAATTCCCAGAGTATCAAATAGCCTATTATTTAATTAGTAATATAGCTTGATCAGAACAGCAATTAAATATTGCAGCATTGTACTTGAACCTATTATCAATATCCTGGTTTAACCACAGACTAACATTATATTCTTGGTGTTGTTCCTTTCTTTTTGGCATCTCTATTTGCAATCAGCAAACTTTTAACAGGATAGTTTTCCAAGTATGCTGTCTAAACAAACTTAACATATATACATTATACAAAGTTTCTTTAGTTATTGTGTAGTGTAATTTCTAAAGTAGTTTAGAAACTTGTCAGGACATTTTCGGTCTCACACTGTAGCTGAACAGAGTATAGATTATTGGGTCTTTATAATGATCACTACCATGTTTTAATGTTCCCTTTAGTGAAAGAAAATGGAGAGAAGGCCGTGTCTATCAAGAAGCAAAAGCAGCAGCAGCGACCCCGCAAGGAGAAGTCGCAGCAGCACACATTCTCGCACACTCTCCTGGCAGCGTCATTGAAGGTAAACTGAGCTGCCAATCAGGGTACCCAGTGAGACTGAGATTGATTGGTTATGTCTGTGGATGTTGGGAGAGGGCCACAGTGCTGTTTTGCAATCATAAGATAACATGTATCAGAGTTGGGTGGATTTAAAAAGCAGTTGTTAGGTAAGCTAGGTGCGTCTATGCAAGCATTATCTCAGCCATGGTCTTTGGCTTTCCAGGTTTCATTCCTAATCTTTTTCTATGTAAACTTTTAATCAGTATCTTTGTAGCTCATGAGAGTGCTTATATTTTTCCATTTCAGTTTTCCATTTCAATTGTACTTGATCTAATGTTTCCCATGCTATGAACATATACAGTAGTTCATTACTTAATGGTCTCATTTGATAGCAGCCTACAGAAATCTCAACCTATGTACATACTTGTCATAATTTGTGAGTAAGATTCTTTGAAAAGAATGGTTGAATGTTTTCAGTCTATTGAGAGCTTTATAAAATCAGACTTTTTGGGATTCTAGTTGACCTCCTACTGACTTTTTTTTTTTTTTTTTTGTCCAGAGTCACAGTGGCAATGTGACCTGCTTGGATTTCAGCAGTAATGGGAAATACCTGGCGTCTTGCTCTGACGACCGCACCATCCGTATCTGGAGCACCAAGGACTTCCTGGACAGAGAGCACCGGTGCCTGCGTGCTAACGTGGAGCTGGACCATGCCACGCTGGTCTGCTTCAGCCCAGACTCCCGGTATGTCTTCTGGGAATGCTGTAAGCTGTGGGATCCGTGAGCCAGGAATACTGCTTTGCACATCCTGTTCTTTACTGATCCACTCTTCCCCCTGCGCAGAGCCTTCATAACATGGTTGGCCAATGGGGAGACCGTCCGTATATTTAAGATGAGCAAGAAGGAGGATAGCTCCTTCACCTTCAAAGCCGCACCCGAAGATTTTCCCAAGAGGCACAAAGGAAACGTAATCAACATTGGCGTTGCAGAGACTGGTAAACTGGCCAGAGACGCATGTGGCCGCCTGCACAATATTGTCACATATTCATTTTCAAAAGCAGCTCATTGGAACTGATGTGTCCCCCTCGTGACCCATGGTCCTGTGCAGGGTGTATGGCTTTTATGTCCAATTTCTTTCCACTGGTTCTGCTTTACCATGACTCCGGTTGTGTTGGTGATTCCCTGAAGGTAGCTAGACCGATCAGTGGATGAATAATTCCTTTCGTCCATGCATCTCACTAGTCTTAGTATCCCTGCATTGAACTTGGTGGGGTCACAAAGATGTTTGGTACTTTGCTAATTCAAACTAGTAAAAAAGAAAAATGACTGACAGAATGATGTAATTCTTTTACAGAAAACTAACCATATGATAGCACATGTACTCATGGCGAAACCCAAGGCACAATTTACAATTAAATAAAAAAGTATCTATTGCTATTTAAGTGGAAAATATAAGATGACCCTTGACACAGTATTGCGTTCATTCTGTTTGATCTAACATGTAGCAACTTGTCTTAAGAATAGACAGTGTGTGGTTCAGGGGATTAGGACGCTATGCCAGTAATCGTATGGTTATTAGTTGAAATCCCAGTGTCAGCAGAGTGGTTTCACTGTTGGATCCCTGAGCATAGCCTGTAGCCCATAATTTCTCTAGGGATCATCTAACACTATTGAAAAATGTATGTTCCTTTAGCTGATTATATACAGAATCCAGATTAGGTTTGAACATTCCATGTTTCAGAGATGATTTTAAATCCTTAAACCCCAAAAGAGTCTTGGTTGTTACAGAGGATACCAGTTCATATGTTTCAAACAATCCTACATTTCAGTAATGAGAAAATGGATGAATATTCAATCTTTACAACCTTTTTTATTTCTAGGCAAATTTATCATGACCGCGTCCACTGACACCACCATTCTAATCTGGGACCTCAAAGGCGAGGTTCTGGCCTCCATTAATACCAACCAGATGACCAACTCCTATGCAGCAATATCACCCTGTGGCAGGTCTGTCTGCGGGAAGTTTTGTATTCTCATTGTTCAAGGAATCTGAAGTGATTCCAAAGAGAAACACAAGTTTTACACTCGTAAGAATACTGATATTGTTTGGTCAAGCTCCGGAGACACATTGTGGGTTGTTAATGACTTATTTCGACTTAATACTGTTTGAGACATGTACGATTCATCGTTCGACATACTGCAAACCGATGACGGCTTCTCATCCTTTACGCAGGTTTGTAGCATCCTGTGGCTTCACCCCAGATGTAAAGGTCTGGGAAGTTTGCTTCGGGAAGAGTGGGGAATTCAAAGAAGTGGCCCGAGCCTTTGAACTTAAGGGCCACTCAGCCGGCGTCTACTCCTTAGCCTTCTCCAACGATTCTCGAAGGTAAGATAAATATTTTCAGCATGTGCGATGGTCATATTGTATAAGTCAATGTTGCAGTTGTGCTCACAGGACCCGGGCAAGCCTGCGATAATGGTGATGTCATCTCTGTTCCCTGGATCTGAGGCCAGAGTTCGATTTTGTTGTCTGGGCCGAGAATGTGGGCCTTTAGCTCAGCTGACCAATTGACACTCATGATCGCAGTGCATTTCTGTGCCGGCTGGGGATCAGCCTGTGGTCCACATCATACCTTTCATTCTACTACTTTTATTTGTCCTGTTACAATGTTACATGCAGAAATCTTGGGGTCAGTGTTCACTTGATGATAGAGGTTTCAGATCAGTTTTTTTTTTTTCTCTTTTGGATGATTTAAGATCCACCGATGAGGTAATATTCTCATATGTGATGCAGAAGAATAGAAGATGTGCAAAAAGAAATTTAGCAGAATATGGGACATAATTGACTGCATAATTCATAGAAATAATTAACATACATGAAACTGAATGTAAAAAAATAATCACTTTTATTA
Source organism: Isichthys henryi (assembly GCA_026776945.1). Taxonomy (NCBI): domain Eukaryota; kingdom Metazoa; phylum Chordata; class Actinopteri; order Osteoglossiformes; family Mormyridae; genus Isichthys; species Isichthys henryi. Next base: position 8,644,881 of record JAODJX010000040.1, on the reverse strand, counting down.
CATATTTGTAAATATATTTACAGAAACATTGCCAGCCATTGCCAATCCAACACTTCTATCATAGAGCAAGATGAATTATGGAGTCTTTTGTTAATGAACTGTCATTAAAGTTTGTGCTGTAAAAAATGTAGGTTTATTTACAACAGCATTACCAGAAAAGCGTAACTAATGCATTGCACTATGATGTCACTAGGCAATAGGAGTTTTGTAGCCCCATTATAATCTTATGGGACCACCACCATATGTGGTCCATCATTATGCGGGAACGTGACTGTACAAGTGCTTCTAGAAGGACAAACAAAGACAGTTAGATGGCGAGTGAGACTTTGCAATCCTTCCCCCTCCCCCCAACAGGATGGCGACGGTATCCAAGGATGGCACCTGGAAGCTGTGGGACACTGACGTAGAGTATAAGAAGCAGCAGGACCCCTACCTCCTGCGAACAGTGTGCTGCCAGGCCTCTCAGGGCAGCCGCATCGGCCTGTCGCCGGACGCGCGGGTGGTGGCCATCTCCAGTGGCTGTGACGTGGCTATGTTCGACGCAGCCACCGGGCAGCTGGAGGAGGAGTTTCACGGCATCCACAGTGAGGAGATCACGGACATGAGGTTCGACGGCAACGGCCGCTACCTGGCGTGCTGCGGGGACCGCGCCATCCGCATTCTCCACAACGCCCCGGGCTACCGGGCTGTCATCCGAGACTTGGAGGGCCTGCTGAGAAAGGCAGCCAATGAGGGCATGCGCCAGAGACTGCAGCAACAGATCCAGGAGGCTCAGGGCTTATTGGATACCATCTTGGCTGCATCTAAGGACTGAGTTTCCCTTCACTCCCATTAACTCCCTCCTTTTCTCCACCTAAAATTTGGAAAACATGAAATTTCTTTGCTGATTTTAAAAAAAAATAAACCATGGTGTGTTTCTAGTACAATTGCAGTGATATGTTTGTGATTTAGCCCAACATTTTTTGAAGGTTCTTTCAATGTTTAAGGTATTACAGGCCTAATAATTAATTCTGAGTATTCGATTTTGGGTCTTTATCAATTAAATGGTGTTTCCAGGTTATTACCTTAATTATATTTTAGCACCTTAATTTTTCTCTGGTTTTGGGAAGCTGCTATACTCTCACAAAAACAAAATTTAAAAGCTTAAACTACAAAAGGTGCAAAATGTAGCTTGAGAGCTACTTTTGAATGTACAGAATCATTGCAAATAAACATATTTAGCCATTTGTATACATTTATAACTCCATTCATTGATTGAAAAGTTACGTAATATTAATGTGCTAATACTCGCATAATTTCGTGTAAAACTAAATTTTTAATTGTCACGTTGACAAGTTGAAACCACGTGGAACCAGGGGGAGGGCATTCGGTGAAGGGAGGGGCGGGCGGCGAGTGAGGCACTGAGTCAGAGTGAGTGAGTTAGTGAGTGAGTGAGTGAGTGGGTGGTGTAGTCTCGCGAGATTAGGAAACCGGACAGCGAGACCGAATCGGTCGGAGTAGCAAGAGGAGAAAAATAGAACTAATATCAAGCTTCACAATGTCTGGACGTTCGGTTCGCGCTGAGACCAGGAGTCGTGCTAAAGATGACATAAAGAAAGTGATGGCGGCCATAGAAAGGGTTCGTAGATGGTAAGTGAGAATACGAGCGGAATGGTTTTCATTGTGTGAGAGAAATGTCTCTAAACATTCCCGAAACAGAAACTTCAGCGACACTGGAGGGGCGCGGCTTACGCGCTGAATGACAGGTGAATGACAGGGGATATAGCCAATGACGTGAGGCGTGGACCTCGTATCCCTAGAGACGAGTGGCTTGTCAACGAGGGGCTGGACCAAAAGGGGGCTTTTGAAAGGCTGATGATGTGCATGACGCAAAGCAAGGGTGTATGCAGCCCAGTTCACATATATTAAGATATATACGAGTTTAATTTAATCATATGCTGTGAGTTGTAGCTCAGTTGAGAAAAAAAAAAACATTCGCCTTGGTTGGTTATTGTAGTTAAGTGCGTGAGACACAATAAGGTCTGTTTGTGACACGAACTCCCGAACCCTAATGTGTCTGTTCCCCGAGGAATACAAGTTGTACGCACACTAAGTCGAGTGACAAGGAGAACATAGCGGCTAGCTAACTGGGTCCCAGTCTTTCACATTGAGCTTTTCGCTGCCACGTTTTGAGAATTATCAGAAGACACTAGGGCAAAGATACTGATTCTGCACCAGTGTTGATTTTTTTTTTGGTTTGCGTTGATGTATTTTTCTAAATGACATTAGTTGGGCACTCTTCCTGTTCTGAGCTCTAAACAAAGTGATGCGACAGCTTTTCCGCATGAATTAAAAGACATGAGACCAAAATCGACCTAAGGAATTCGTTATTGTCTCTTTTTACCACTGATCCCATATTACCTCTGCAGACGAGGGGGTTAATTCATTTGTCAGGCTGTGTTTTAAACTATGGGCATCTTCCGTATACGTTCAGCTGCTTGGTAGTCTTCAGTTAGGGTGGTTAGACGCCAGTTTCAAGAGCGGAAAAGATAACGGAAGTGAACGTTGAATAGTCAGATGAAGAACACGTCAGTAATGATAACAGCAGCAATGGAAATGTTAATAGTAATAATACATGTAAGTATTCTAGAAATAATTTAGCTATCTAAAGATTCCGCACGCATACAGTTTGTTTCAAAATGACACTGAGGTGTGCTGTTAAATATGTCTGCCTTTCAACGTGACCCTGGTTATTCTTGACAAATTAAAAGGTTTCAGAAATTTTATATTAATATCCTCACTCCTCTTCCCTTCTGGTTCCTTGTTTTTTCCCCCAAGAATACTTTAGCTTGCGTTGGTTAATATGATAAAATCAGTAATATTCATGAATTTATTTAGATATTTCCAACCAGGTTTGCAGTGGACCCGAGACTACAGGGCATAGTCAGAGTACAAACTGGATAGGAAGCCAGTCCTTTGCATGGTGCAATGGTTTCCTATGTACCTGTATATCTCTGAAGTCACTGCTACAGATGTTGTAGATGCTAGCCACTAGCATTCAGAAAACCCCACAGAGAAAAATTTACTGCTGAAAGTACAAGTGTAATGTGTTCTCTGGCTCAGTTCCACATGGTAACGTTTACAAAAGGCCACATTAATGCGTGAGCTCCATAGCTCAGTCTTAGCAGTCTTTAATCTTCAGTTGGTTCTTTTCCAGAATACCTCACTTCAAACGACTCTTTTGCAGGCACCATATGCAAAATGCAAATCAGAAGAAATGTCTTTCATGTGCCAAAGTTATTACCCACAAAGCCACTAAACTGTGACGTCACCAGCTCTAGTTGAGTTATGGTTCGGCCACCAGACAGTTCGGAATTTCTCGTTCGATATACAGTTTATAACTATTTTAAACGTAAAAAAATTATCTTCCATAATTCATGTACTTTCTGTACTTTAGACAATAAAAATGCAAGGTGTATTGCTTGCTGGGGCTTGCCATGAAATGACTGCCAGTTTAATTAGCATTGTGGGTGGCTCACACTTTTACGCTTGAGGATCTGAGTGCTGTCCTCCGCTCTGTTTTTGTAGTTTGCATGTTCTCCCTCTGTTGCCCAGGTTTTCTCAAAGAACCCTGGTTTCCTCTTGCAATTTAAAAATATCTCTAAGTGGCCCATAGCTTACAGATTGCGAGTGTGTTTCTGTGTGTGTTTGTGCCGTGTGATGGACTGTCATCCCTTTCAGGGTATACCCCTGCCTTGTGATCAGCGCAGAGTAGGATAAGGACAGGCTGCAGAGCACTCTTAACTTTTAACAGTTTTTTGTATGCCTGCTAACTATGGGTAGTGCATGATAATGCTGGTGTTTCTGTGCTGTCATAAAACAAGCATGGTTTGGCAACAAGACAATTTGGATACACATTTATTGAGGTCAAGGTCTGCTGTACTGGGGCATAGTACTGGAAACCTAGAAAATAAAGGTTGCTTAATTGGTGATTGCAGACAAATGTCACGCGTTTAATCTGTGTGGCAATGAGACATTTCAGTTGTTTTAGAAAGTAAACTATTTTGTCTGCTGACAATGTACGAGTAATATAAACACAAAACTGCCTTTTTTATTCAGCTATATGATATATGAATTTAGCAAAAATGCTGGGGCTTAAAGAACCATAAATTAAAGGCTCTTTTCTAAAAAAATTAATAATAAATTATGTCCAAAAAATATTTTAAGACAAGTGGAAATTTATACTGCTGTCCTGGGACTGAAATGCTTTAATATTCGGAATCTACATTTGAGTAAATGCAAGGATTGTTTAATAAACCTGTTTTTCCTTTCTCTAGGGAGAAGAAATGGGTGACAGTAGGTGACACTTCTTTGCGAATATTTAAATGGGTTCCTGTAGTGGACGCCAAAGAGGTAGGACATGTGATTGGTAATCTCCGATGCTGTTTATCAATTAGTAGTGATTGAGACTTGGATTTGAACTGTGTAGATATTTAGAGACTTGATTTGAATCTAAGGAACTGACTATAAGTTTGAGTTGAGAATTGAGGGTTTTGGTTTTTCAACTTCCTGAAGGCTTCTCCTTCAAGCATGCATACAGTCAACATGTGTGAATCATCAGATTGCTGCAAGAGCTCTTTTTCCATGTTGGAGTAATATGATAGTTGCATGATGTCCTTCCAGAAAAATATTTTGACTGAGCACGAGTATTGGGACAAATTATTGACAGGTGTTTCTAATTGTTCCAGAGTTCCATATTGCTTCAGTTGTGCGCTCGTATTAGAGTTCTTTGTTGGGCTGATCGCAGCTTTTGAAGTATTCAATCATAACAAATAAAAATGAAAAATAACTAGTGAGGGGTGGCATGGTGGTGCAGTGGTTAGCACTGTTGCTTCACACCTCTGGGACCTGGGTTTGAGTCTCTGCCTGGGTCACATGTGTGCGGAGTTTGCATGTTCTCCCCATGTCGTCGCGGGGTTTCCTTTGGGTACTCCGGTTTCTCCCCCCGCAGTCCAAAAACATGCTGAGGCTAATTGGAGTTAGGAGTGCATGTGTGAGTACATGGTGTGTGAGTGCATGTTGTGTGAGTGTGTCCTGTGATGGGCTGGCCCCCTGTCCTGAGTTGTTCCCTGCAAAACTACTGGTCATATCTCAACTGGTCATATTTTCAAAAAGAAAGAAAACGACCATTGCAGATTATGGTATCTGATGACAGACATTATTAGATCACGTAAGAAACACTTTAACAGTCATCATAGACGAAAGGAAAAGAATCACGATTCTCTAAAGACGACTGAACCTAGGAACAACTGCATCCTTTTAAGGCTGCATTCGAAGACGAAATGCGTCACAGCAGTGCGACAAGGCTGTCCCATTTCGAAGGCTCCTTCAAATGCGTCACAGCAGTGCGACAAGGCTGTCCCATTTCGAAGTCTCCTTCAAATGCGGTCATCAAATGCATCGTCCTTTTGCCAAGTCACAAACGAGTTACCTGATGGATTCTTCACAGTACAACATATCCCATGATTCTCTGAGCGTAGGTGTAGTGGGTGTGTCCCACCTAGGCTATAGATGCAACACTTTGTGACTCAAGGATGAGGGTAGGAACAGTTGGTGACACAAATAGGAAATTATCCATAATCCAGACCGTCCCATTTGACAACACTCTCTGTTCGATCTTCAAAGAACATCCTACAATGGCTGCACCTTCCAAGACTGCATCCTTCGAAGGATGCAGCCCCTGAATTCAGACACAGCCTATACTTAGCTACTTGTTTGAAACAAAATCTTGGTCTGGATTTTTACTTTCTGGACCTGACCTACACACCTCTGCCCAGAACAATTTGAAAAAAGAGTTTCGTGGACAGATGAGGTGAAGATAAACCTTCATCACAGTGACCTCACCTGTGAAGCATGGAGGAAATAGTGTAATGGCCTGGGCATGCATGGTTGTCTCACAAACTGGATTACTGCTTTTGATTGATGACATAAGTGCTGGTGGTAGCAGTAGATTGGATTTTAAAATGGCACAGCAGTCCGGTCTTCCCATATCCCAAATTCTTTGTAGCAAGTCCTAAAACTATACTGCATACTTAACCAAGGAGTTAATTGGAAAGAGAAAGCATGAGGATATAAACTAGCCTAATCAGTTTTGTGCTTTCAATCCAACTGAACAGGCATTTCTCTTGTTGAAGAGGAAACTGAGGTCATAGAACTCAAAACAGGCAGCAACTGAAAAATGTTGCCAGAATATCTCAAAGGGAGATATCATCAGACTAGTGATGTTCATCGGTCACAGGTGTAAGGCAGGTATAGCGTGTAAGGGGTTGATCACTAAATGCTGACCAAAACAGTTATAGTCTGGTTACATGCAGAGGACAAGCAGGAATGGAAAATGAAATGGATTGATCTATTTGTCCAGCACTTATACTTGACTGGAATTGGGGCGGGGGGGCATTTCACACAACAAATGATATTGCAACATGGTTTAACGTATGAAAAACATCACCTAGAAATAAAGATGAAATCATGTACTGTAGTCTCAATTTAGTCTTTTATATGAAATGGAAATTTCGGTATTACTCTACAGAAATATCTTTCTCCACTCTTCCAATATTCATGCTTCTTGCTGTATAATTCTTACATTTATATGTATATACATATATTTGTATCTGCATGCTTGTTTTTGCTGCCTGATTTCTTAATTGTTTGAGTATAATTCTAAAAATGGGGGGGAGGTTAAAATATATTCTAAACACCCATTGCACTTCAAACATCAGGTGGTTCGTGCTAAACAATGACCTCATTAAAGCAATTAATGTCTGAAGGCGACCAGCTTTGCTGTTGGCCTCCACAGTTGAATTCCACGTCCGTGTTTTAATTTTTCATATCCACTTTTACAATTGTTATAATTGGCAAAGACAGGACAGAGGCTGGCATACGATCACCTTCTGTACTGTTATTTCATGCATGAATGTTAATTTGTGTGCATTACGTATTGGACTCTGGCATTGACACATTGGCTGTTAGAAATTTGGAGCCGTGACTGGCCATCAGTACAAACAGCATGTGTAGGTGCTCAACCCCCTGTAGTGAGTCTTCAGCCCCATGTTTTTTCTGTCAGCCCCTTAAAATGTTAAATCATTCTTCCCCAAATCTGTTGAAAGCCCCTGGATTTCGTGATCTCTGCTGCATGAGAACTGACTGTCAAGCAGCAGCACGTCAGCACACAGGCAGTAAACTGCCCCCCCCCCCCGACTCCTCTTATTATGAAATTGCGTGGATTGAAGGGAACCAGAGGCTATAACACAAGGCGTTCTGCGATCTTTAGTCTGAAGTACACAGACGAGCAGTTGGAGGCAGTGCTTTTGGTGTCATGTGGGTTTATCACATTTCACTAATTATAATTGTTCAGGGTGTTTCAGTTTTCCAAATCCATGGTTTGGTTCATGCCTCGGTTCTATGTCTTTTTTTTTCTTTTTTTGCTGGGGGGTGGGCATAGTGAAAAACCTTCTGGGTTTTATCACCAACAACGTTACATTAACATAACTTCACATAAAATAACTATGTAAACAAGAATTAATTTAAAAATGAAATATTATACTGTACTGGGTAGCCAGAATGTTCCCAGACCGCTGACCTGAATGTGTCCTGCAATCTCAGGATTATTATCCATCTTGAGCTAATGAAACTAGCCTAGCTTTTACTGCAGGTGTGATTGCTCAATTGTGATTGGACCAGAATAGTCACATGACACGCACAGTTGAGGAAAATAAAAAACTGTAATGTATATATACAAAATATACAACTTGCCCTAAGTTTAAATAGAACCATTACACCATTAATAAATATTATAATACATAAATGCCATATTGCTGTTTTACACCTGTTATATTACACATGCAATAGAAAATCTTTGAGTCATATGATACATGAAACCTAGTCGTGGTGTTTGTGGAGTTATTCACTTGTTCTGACACTTTGTCCTACAGAAGGACAAAAGCAAAATGGGTGCTGGAGCAGTGAGAGAGCTGAAGAGCTTCTCTGCAGAAACCCCATCAGAAGCGGCACGCTCCGTTCTCCTGGATTTCCAGGGTGAGCCGTCCATCCTGTGATGCCTTGCAGCTTAAGCGTGAGACATTGGCGGGCTGGGTTATCGCCCCAGGGCAGCTACAGATCCCAGAGCCCCTTGTCGTGTGTCTGTCACTGTCACAGATGAGAACAGCAACCAAAGCTCCCTGTCAGATACGTACCAGCCAAAGGTGGACAGCAGTGGTAACTCCAGCCCACAGCCCAGCGAGCCAGTCAGCCCAGCTCACACCTGTGACTTTCGCACCGATGACTCCCAACCCCCCACCCTGGGCCAAGAGAGCATGGAGGGTGAGGAAGCGACTAGGGCATCCTAAGCCTTTCTGCACTTTGCCCTGATCCTGAACACACAAGCTGCTTACATCATCAGCCATTTATAATGCTGTGTGCTTTTCATATAAGCTGCCTATGGAAGACAGTCGCTTAACTCTACATTATACCAGACCCTCCGTATCAACGGTTTCAGTTATAGTTTACCTCGGTCTGGGGGAAAAAAAACATCATAAAACGTGTAACAGTATGTTTTTTCATTGTTCCTTTGTCATTTGAGAGGTATAAAAAGCATAATTTTTATGGCTCTGTCATCCCTTGGTACATTGTACATAGTCTCTTGAGAATTAGGTTAAAATGCCAGAATCCCTTTCATTTGAGAAAGTACAGCACGGTACAGTAGGTTTTCTGTATAATAATGTGCAATGTACTTTATTATTACTATATTTAATGTTGATAATGTCTTACTGTGTATAATTTATCAATTAAATTATAATTATGTATATTTCCACGGATTCAGGGAGACGACTGTGAGTGCACTTTTCTTAATGTAGGAATTATCCCTGAATATGTTGATGCTTACGGTATATTGGTTTATTTATGTCTAGAGCCATCTTTGCAGACATGTGAAGTTGCCGATGAACCTCCTACCCTAATTAAAGAGGATCTCCTGCCGCTCGCTGCTCAGGTGACTCCTGCTGAGCTGTTTGCTGTCCCTAACATCTATGAACGTGGCATTATGATCAGTTTATACAACAAACATACACAGATGTACAGTACCAGTCAAAAGTTTAAGCACACTTACGCATAGAAAGGTTTATTTGTAATATGCTCTACATTTTAGAATATAGACATCTATAGTATAACATATATTGAATTATGCAACCAAAAAAGTATTAAATAAAAAAAATTGTAATAATTTGTTGGAAAGGCAGCTCTGTGGGTTGGGACTCAGAAGGTTGCCAGTTGAAATCTCTGAGTGAGCAGAGTGATCCCACCATTGGGACCTTGAGCAAAGCCCTTAATCCCAGTTGTACCACGAACTGGCTGAACCTACTTTCTCCTCTACGCCAGTTTCATAGAGGTGGCCTCCTGGGATGCGTTTCCAGCTGTCGTGAAGGAGGTTCCACACATAAGCTGAGCTCTCATTGGCCACTTTTCATCCGCTCTCTGGTCAAACTCCTCCCAAACCATTTCTGCTATGTTTAGGTCAGGTGGCCAGGTCATGTGATGCAGCACTATCGCTCACCTTTGTATCCAGTTTGGCATGTCCAAACTATTGATTGGTACTGTACGTAATAGATATGAAATACATGCTGTACATTGTCATGTCATTACAACTAAAGAAAATATTTGTGATTCAGTAAACCAATACAGACATAACTTCGTGTGTGTTTTTCAGGAGGAAGAGGAAAATCCTGGCGCGCCCCCCCTTAAAAGAGTATGCACTGAGCAGAACTCAGTCCTGCAGGCTACGTCCCTAAGCTAACCCACAGTGCACTTGCCTAAACCACTCGACTAGTTGGACTGATGCCTGTCCATCCTGAAATGGCTGCAACATAGACACACCAAGGACCAGACATGTTCAGCCGGACGAATACGTTACTATCAACCTGAGAACATAAGCTTGTACTATCTTCAACAAATATTGCATTTTGCATAGTTCTCAGATGCTGAGATGATTTTTTTCCCCAGAAGGATCTAATACCAAAAAGTGTGTGAGAGAGATGCAAATAAACATCACTGGCATTCGTGTGATCAAATAGGTAAAATGAATCCAAATGCGTATGCTAGGCTCTTCATTTTCTTTAATTGGGATTACTATATTCAAGGTATATCTTCATATTGTAAATCCTTAGTGTATGCGGTATAATGCATCAGAGTCCTGATGTTCCTGTCAATTTATATCAATACCTGTAAGTAGTACATAAAAGCCATGCTTGGTGTTGTATTGTCAAACTGCTCTTGGTAAGCCTTGAAATGAATTTAAATGTGGAGCCGTTGTTTATGCATGTAAATTATTCACATTAAGTTGTGGCAAATGGGCTAAATTATATTTTAATTACAACTTTCTTGTATAATGAGAAACTTTTTCCAGTGGATAGTTCAATTTTCTGAATTCATGGAGCAGTAGTTTGAGGACAAATTAGTTTATTGACGTAGATGGCAAACCAATGAATTTGTTACGGATTGTGGAAATAATCTCAAGGTTCCGTTCAGATATTCGTTCAGAATTATAGTTGTTCACTATGCTTTAAATGTGCTTTGTTTCATATGTAGTTTCGGCATTAGGCCATGAATGTGACACGATAGTTAAGAATGATAGACCTCATGTGCATTTGACACCAATAGACTCATGGAGACAGTTGGAATTTCTGTCTGTAGGAGACGTTTTGCTCATGGTTCCCTAACCTCAGCATCTTCCTCATATGCCAAACGCAGGAATATATTTGAAAATTTGTTAAATACATGCATTGTAACCCACAAATACATAAAATAGCTGGATTCACAGATACATTTAGAAACATAAAAGTTAGCTAAGGCCAGCATATACTGCAAGTTAGTAAATTCCTAATATGATTTATACTGTAAGACTTACAGTAATGTCCTTTAAAGTGTTTTTAAGATCATTATTGTACTGACAATCAAAATTACTTGCTGGTGTATTAAAATGAACAGGTTTTATTGTGTAAATGAATGTTATTCATAATTTATGAAAGAATGGTTTCACATTTGAAGGATGATTAGGCAAACAGGTGGTATTAATGTTGTCCTGTTCTTATGTTGATATTCTTCTATCCAATCAGTTTTTTTTTAACCTAGCCTCGACCATAATGCTCATCTATTTGTATGAGACCAGAGGTGTACTGTACTTTTTTGTTTGTGCGCTGTTACAGTAACAGATGTGTAAAATGAATGATGAAATCCATAACTCAAAGCTGACTGTAATGCAGCAAAATCATAGTCATTGAATGACAAGGATACAGGACCTGTTCTCTTGGGCACAAGAAGAATCCAGAAGAAAGGTCTCCCAGAAAACCGTTTATTTGAGAAACGTTAACTTTGTATCTTTAACAAAACCATTTTCTTTCTGGAATACTAGACACTGAAAAGACCATTATGCCATAAAATTTTCTACATAGCTTCTTCGGTATTTGGGAAGCTCGGAATGTATTTTCATTTGAAGTATATAGGCTGGTTAAATTTTATTCTCTTTATAATGTATGACTTCCTTCATGAAACTCCACCAGATGCTAGTGATTACTGTTCGTAGCGATATCCGGTCTTGTCTTGTACAGAGCTTTAACAACTGTGTAGCGGTTCATTTTGCAGAATGAGGTTGTATTTTCTTGTTCTAGTTTATTGTTTTGTCCATGGAGATGATGCTTTTATGCTCATTTGTTGTTTGAAATAATCAAGTAAATGACTTATCACAGCCATATTTTAAATAATACAATTGCAAAATGTTCTGTTTGGTCTATGGAATCTACAGTTTTATCCTTTTCTTGCAAGAGGAGGGACTGGAGACAAGAATTTGTATAAACTATTTTGCTGGATGCTGAAAAAAGTATTTTACTGTAAATGAAGACAACAAAGAATTTTATAAAGGAATGTGGATTTGAATTGAATTAGTGCCTGCGCATTTGTCATTTGGGTGGTTTAGTGGGACGTGGGGGTGAGACGATTTCCCACCAGCGCAGAGACTGTGTGTTTTCATTTGGGATATTGTGGGTGGGGGAGGGGAAATTGTAGGGCTGGTTAGAAAAAGTTAATTGATAACATAACAGTTGAAGCAAAACATCTTCCACTAAGTCTCGTGGAATGTTCACTGTGGGTTTTTTTTCTCTTTCAAAGTATGACAACATCATATAATGCATATAAATATTAGAAACACAGATAGGAAGCAAAATTATCCAGGTGATGTTTTGGAGTAAAAACATATTGCACACTGACACTGCTATGTATTGGCTTATTGATTTAACGTTGGTAACGGTTCGTTACATGTGAGAAATACTCTTTGGTCGCTGTTACCAAGGAACAGGACACTCTGGCGTAGACAAACCGCTTTGGGACACTGTCGTTAAGAAGTCACGGGAAATTATAAAGCAATCAAATAAATGATGCTATGCGCCAGGAATCACTTTCAGAATTGAAAATAATCTGAACCAATGTAAAGATATCTAACAGAGCCACAGTTTATAAGTCATCTTTCCGGTTTCACTGATATTTGTGTTCCTCTCGCGCTGCCGCCTTCTCCCGTTGCCCCGGTTACCAGAAGCGCGCCGTCACGAACAATATGGCGGCGAGCTGGAGCAGCAACAGCGGGGAGGCTGTTTATCGCTCTCGCGATGCCATTAAAAACTTAAAAATACGGTAATCACGCCCGTTGGTTTCCTATCGAGAAAAGACGGGTTCTTATGGAAAGAAAACGTTACGACATTCTTCTAGAACCCACGCTAATTTAATAATTAGCCTGCTAGTATGCTAACCGTTGTGCAAGTTCTGTTAGACATTTGTTTTCGTGATGTATCTGCTCAACGAGAAACGCAAACTCTTCTTTGACTGTCTACAATAATATTTTCTTAATCGATAGTCACTGGAAAATAACTAATCAAAAGGAATTTTTTAAATTGTGTTGAATCATAGTCACAGGTTACTGTAGTTCAGCAGTGGGTACTGTCGTCACATTTGCATTAGAAACAAGTGTCATCATTAATTTAATTACTTCTAACACTTCTTTATGCTTTGATGACATATTCTGGAAAACTCCCATGTTCTGTGCTGCTTAGTCAATGATGTGAACAAAGATATTAAATTCGTTTAATGTGTAACATTAAGCCTTTGGTGAAGTACTAGGTTTACATTTACTTCTGGGTAGAGTATGGCTTCGACTGGCTTTTTAAAGCCGTGTAATGCGTTATTGATAACGCCAACGACTGGGGATTTAATGGCTGCTGTAATCCGCGTCCTGTTGGGGTGACAGTGCGCGCCTCCAGCGAGTGACGTCCGCCGCAGCCTTATCCCGGCAGCTCCAGCAGCGGCAGGCGTCGGCGCATCACGAGAGGGCTGGGATCGAGCTGGACAGGCTGGGCTGCCAGCCCACACCAGGTACACTGCCGCTCACAGCACCCCTTGTATCTGAATCACCACCGTTTTACTGGAGGAATTTTAAACCTAATGCATTTTAGTCGCCTAAGGAACTCGGATGTGTCTGTGTGCGAGATTACATAACCTGTAAATAAATACGTGAACACCTTACCATCTCACCTAAATGTCCTTGCTGATCATCCCATTCCAAAATTCTGGGCACTAATATGGAAGTGCTACCCCTTTGCTGCTATATCAGCCTTCACTCATCTGGGAAGGATTTCCGCTAGATTTTGAAGTGTGGTTGTGTGAATCTGAGCCCATTAAGCCACAAGTGCATCAGTAAGGTTGGGTACTGATGTTGAGTGAGCAGGTGGCATTCCAATTAAACCCAAAGGTGTTCAGTGGGATTGAGGTTGGGGTTCTGTGCAGGACAGTCAAGTTCTTCCACACCAAGCTCCCCAAACCATGAAGTCATCGACACAGGGGCACACAACAAGAAAAGGCCTTCCCCAAACTGCTGCCACAAAGTTGGAAGCAACCATTGTCAAAAAATGCCTTTGTATTAGAGATGCACTGATTGTGTTGGTCGATACAGCAACAATTGACTGTCGGCTTAACAGTTAGAATAATGTCTGCTGTGGAATTATTTTAATGCTTGTGAAACCGACATTAGAAATGCATTTTGCAAGCATTGCTCTGCTAAAATTTCATGATCTAATAATGAATATTTTAACACAACAATTTGCTCAGTTTTAGGCGAGACAGTGAAGCACATGAAGAGTTTCCGGAAAAAAACAAATCTATTCCAGTAAAGAAGGCTGCTGTATTGCCGAATAACATTAGTCTGTCAGTAATGCAAGCATTTAATAACAAAGGAAAATTCAGTGCAGAAAGTGCAAAATCCAAGTATAAACTTGCAGTTTATCAATTGCAGTTTATCACTCTTGATAATCAGCCCTTCTCTGTTATAAATGTTATAAATATGTAAAATGTATACAGTTATAAAATATAGTGCTCTGGGACTCTTGTATGTTAGGGTTGGTGCCTTCTTCCCAAAAATAAATACTTTTTCTACTTTTACACTTTTTTATGTTTTCGAAATGTAATTTATGGTCATGAGCTGTGGGTAGTGACCAAAAGAACGAGGTTGCGAATACAAGCGACCGAAATGAGTTTCCTCCGCAAGGTGGCTGGGCTCTCCCTTAGAGATAGGGTGAAAAGCTCGGTCATTCAGGGTCATTCAGAGCCGCTGCTCCTCCGCATCGAGAGGAGCCAGATAAGGTGACTAGGGCATTTGCTTAGGATGCCTCCCTGGTGAGGTGTTCCGGGCATGTCCCACTGGGACGAGGCCCCGAGGAACACCCAGGACACGCTGGAGAGACTATGTCTCCCGACTGGCCTAGGAACGCCTCGGGATTCCCCCGGAGGAGCTGGATGAAGTGGCCGGGGAGAGGGAAGTCTGGGTCTCCCTGCTGAAACTGCTGCCCCCGTGACCTGACCTGGAAAAGTGGTAGATGATGGATGGATTTATTATGCTAGAAATTTCATTTTCAGTGCTTCACTACAGTGTATGCTAACGAATTAAGATTCACTGCAAATAAGGAATCATGACCAAATCATGAAAAGCATCAAACAATTCTGTCCACTCCACCAAACTTTACATTTGGCACTCAGGCAGTTTTATGTTTATATTTGATTTATATTTCTATGTGAAATCCATGCCATCGGTACACAGTAGGTAGGGCGTAGCTGTGTACCGCTACGTGGCTACCGACGGCATAGGATCTATGCAAACCTATAAATGAGCCTTGCCTCTTTGCTGCTCCTAGATGCTTCCACTCTACAATAACAGCTACCAGTTGACCGGGGCAGGTCTAATGGCAGAAATTTGATGAGCTGTTGTGTTGCATCTTATGACGGTGCTGCTTTCTAAGTTACTGAGCTCTTCACTATAACCCATTCTTCTACAGTATTGGTTTATGACTCTGTGCTTCATTTTGCGCACCTATTAGCCATATTGAACAGTTATAAACTATGTGTAATGTGTTTCAGCTGGAGATGATCAGGAGGAACTTGTTGTGTCCTGGCAGGAGAAGTTATTCAGCCAGGTAGGGGATACACCTGTTTGTTCATATACTGGACACACAAACATTTTATATACATTATACATTTATGCACATTATAATCTACTTATTAATATACATTAAATTGCATATTCTTAGGATGTCCTTTTGAATTTATGAATCCCTGCACCTAGCGTCAGATTCTATATAAATCTATGACTTTTGTTTGTGCAGTTTGAGGTGGACCTGTGTCAGACAGAGTCTGTGTGTGTGAGCCCATTGGACCGTCAGTACCACAATGACATTGTGGCCTTGGAGCGGGCTGGGGGCAGGCGCAATCGCCGGATCTTCACCTACACAGACCACGATCGCTTCACCAACTTGGAGGAAGTGAGTATTTCCACTCTCACCGCTGTTGTTCCTTCATTGTTTTAAATGTTCTAAATTGATAATTTACTGGTGTGCATCTGATTTCTTGTTTACTGGTTGTTTATGAGCATTAAAAACAGTATAGATATTCTTTTATTTGTAAAAGACTGGCATGTAGCAATTCAGCCTGGGAAAAAAAAACATCCTTAAAGACTCACTAAAATATCTACATTTAAATTATGTTGTTTTAGCTAACCACTTTGTAGCTTGTTCGCCATGAGAATGCTAGTTTTAGTTGCATGTTTCATTAAATAAGTGATCGTATGATTAATATAATGCTATACTGTATGTAACATTACATATTTTGCCTTGTATTGAATTGATGTTGGGGCGGCATGGTGGTGCAGTGGTTAGCACTGTTGCCTCACACCTCTGGGACCCGGGTTCGAGTCTCCGCCTGGG
>JAODJX010000040.1:8603652-8627101 GCA_026776945.1 Isichthys henryi | reverse complement strand
AGCCCCAGACAACATAGCTCCTGGGATCACTGTAACACGCAAACCCCTCCACCACGATAAGGTGTCGGCTCCAGGAGAGGCCTATAGCCATGATGTATGTAAACCTTTATCCTTAACTCTGTGTCTTCCCATAATGTGACACTTACACCATGTCTGAAGGACTGAGAAGGAGCACATGCTTTCTCCCACGTCCTTGCTGTCAGACAGCTGTTTCTTTTTAGTGAACGTTCTGCAAGCATCATCTTTCATGTAGTCAGGAGTAGAGTGCCGTTCGCTCCATTTACCCAGGTGCTGTAGGTGCCCACTTGACAGAGTTGGGTAATTCAGGTCCAGAGAGTGAAAATCCAAGTACAAACCTCAACCCTTTCCCGACATCCAACTCTGTTATGGCAGAAGGTATTGTATTTGGTGGTATGGATTATGTTGCTATCATTGAGAACCTACAGCAGGAGTTTGATTAGGGATTTGCTGACTTGAAGACTCCACTGGTACCACTTTTCAGCTATCTACATACTCCTCATTTGATGTTTGCAATGCTTCCAGCACACTTCAGATGGTGCTTTTAGATTTGCGGTGTAGCATTGACCTCAAGGCAAGGAAGAACAGATGATTGGACAATCGCTGGTATTACATCAGTGAACCTTATTATGCCTTTTTGTGGATTTCTGTCATTAAGGGAAGGCTATATACCCAAGTCTCAGCTGATCACCTGGGAACCATCGGAGGAGTTTGTCAGGAACAGCCATGTCATCAGTACACCCATGCAAACTATGCATATCATGGCGGATCTGGGTCCGGTTGGGCAGTGAGTAACGTTCTGCATTTTGAGGTGTTTGTCTGAAGGTGGCGCTGCATCCCAACCTGGCCCAACTGCGTCTCGACAGGCTGGGTCAGAGGGAGAACGAACATGTACTGTGTACCGTGAGAGTCGACGGCAATGGCGTCATCACTGTCAAACCAGACTTCAACAACACAAAGGGACCCTACAGGTAGGTGACCCCCACCATACCTTTGGGTGCTGACCATTAAATAACATTTAAATGCTACAAGTATGCACAAACCCACAACTTTAAACAGGTGTCAGAGACAGTAGATCCTACATATCTTATTCCAGAGATTGTTTTTAGAGAAAACGATACTGTTTTAAAAACGTGTGGTAGTTGTGTACTAAATGCACTTCTTGCAGCATGTTTTTCTTCTTTTTTTCTTTTTTTTGAGTATTATGATTGTTCGGATTCTGGATCAGGGTGGAGACCAAAGGGGAGAAACGCGAAGTGTGGCACCTGACTCTAGAGAACGCGTCGGCCCCCATCAGCCAGGAGGAGAGGACGAGGGAGCAGCGCATCTACAGCGATGTAAATGCAGGCCCGTCGCGTTCATGCAGCCTCAAGTCACATGACCTGAGTCTCCATAGGTCCCCAAGAACATCTGTACTTTTGCGTATCATTTGGTCTGTTGACATTTCGTGAAATTTCTTGTCTTTAGCTCTACGTTCGTCACAAAGACTACCTTGATAGCCTAGTTGGCCAAGACTTCGAAATGGTATGTGTCCTCTTTGTAGTAACTGACGTACTGAATGTCATATTTGAAATAATATTGTAGCCAGGGTTATGGAGGAAGCCTGGTTTCACTTAATACATTAATTCATCTTTTATACCACTTGTTCCATTGAATTCCATGGGTTGCTTTCACCTAATTTTCACTCTGTGACTCTAGGGGTCACTCATAACAGTTTGTAAAACTCCACAGTGGATAAAACAAATGCAGTGCTATTGTTTCATTGTTCAGGAGTCTATAAATCATATGGATTTTAATCCAGAAATTTGAACGTTCAACCCAACTCGGTCCGCATATTGTCCTTTGTCAGTAAAATGCATTTAATGCTTGGTATCTTCACATTTTTCATACCAATATTGTAACATTTAATAGTAGTATATTTTACCAGAACATAGGAGGTACTTATACTTGAACAAATGTCATAAAAGTATAATTATTATACAAAAACATTAATATTTGGAGTAATCTACTTGTTACTATCCCATAAAATTATTCAAGACATTTTTTCCCTCTCACAAGTAATTTGTACCTGTCATTATGCAATATTAACAAACCTATTTTTCTGTTCTTATTCTTATATTAATCGTGTAGATGTCAGACTTTCAAAGGTAACAGTAGTATCGTTTTATTTGACTGAATTTCTCCTCATTTGCATCATCTGTTTGTGGCTCTTTCAGCCTCCTCCGGGGATTCTCCGCCTGCTGGTGAATGGAGAGATCGGTAACTTCAGCAAATGGCAGACTTTCATTTGAGAGACAAAAAAAACTGATTTAGTTCATGAAAGCTGTGACAGACCTAGCCTTTGCAAGGCTGCTGCTAACTTCAGGATCTGTCCAATTGCAGTTTCAGCCCAGGGCTACGAGTATGACAACGTCTACATCCATTTCTTCATGGACTTGCCCCGCAGTAAGCAAGGATTTACCTTTGTGAAACGTGACAAACTTAAGGCCACAGCAACTTGCTACAGATTATGATTGGAAGTACAGAAGTGGCATGACTCTGTATATGGAAGCATCTGTTTACTTAACTATTGTTATCCTTTGGTGGAAAGGAAGTAAAACTTCAGATATTTTTGAATAAAACTGAAGAACTGCCTTGTGGTTATGACAGTCAGTCTGTCTTTTAGATATTTTGAAGAATTTGTGCATGGTGTGATGTGCACTGCTGTTAATCCCTTTTGCCCTGCCTAGACTGGTCGAGTTTGCCTCTCCAGTCCTTTTCTGGAGTCACACAGACCTGCCGCACACGCACCCTAGGCACGGTGAGAAACGGGAGGGGCTGCTGTTATTTTTGTTTGTCATGTGAAAAGCAGGGCGTTGGCTAAGGATCGAACGATCTCCCTTGGGCTTGGCAGGAGAGCGTCGCTTTCTTCTCTTACCCGTTCAGCTTTGAGGCGTTTTTCAGGAAAGAGGATGAGACAGAAGGTGAGAGTAATTTACTGTTAAGTATACCGTGCCAGTCAAAAGTTTAGACACACGAAGCCACCTACAAAGTAGAGTGATAGTGTTGCATCACATGACCTGGCCACCTGACCTAATCACAGTAGAGATGGGTTTTGGAGGAGTTTGACCAGAGAGTGGAGGAAAAGCAGCCAATGAGAGCTCAGCATATATGTGGGACCTCCTTCAGGACAGCTGGAAAAGCATCCCAAGAGGCCACCTCATGAAACTGGCATAGAAGAGACAGTAGAGTCAGCCAGTCCCTGGGGCAATTGGGGCTAAGAGCCTTGCTCAAGTGCCCAGTGGTGGGATCCCTTTGCCCATTCAGGAATTTGAACCGGCAACCTTATGATTTCCAATCCACAGAGCTGCCCCCTGCCCTGCAAATATTATTTTTTTTGATACTTTTTGGTCAGTGCATAATTCAGTACATGTTATTTTATAGTTTTATAATTACAGTGGAAACTGCTTATAGTGATCAAGTCTGTCTGGGTGAAATTTGATCACCATAAGTGGATGATCATTATAACTCATTTTTTTCTTGTTGTCTCAGACAGATTACCATCTAATTGACATTTGTATATTTATTACATGAACTTAAGGCAATAAAACGGACAGTGTTGCTATGTAATTTTACTGACAATTTCAGATTACAGTTCAGCTGTTTCAAACGCTTTTCAAATTACATTACTGTACAAATTAAATTACAGAACGATGTATTAGTCAAACACTATATTAGAGTACTGTACATAAATATTCTCCAATTCAATTTTATTTACACAGTGCATTTTTCACAATGTTACATTGTATCAAAGCGCTTATTGTAGTGTCACTGCTGCATCTTGGAGGCTCGTTTTCGGTGGTTTATTATAAGCTTTGACGAGTCTATATTTGTCATTGAGAGAAAATGACTTTGTTTTTCCCTGTCATGTTTTCTGTGCACGCAGCATTAGCCTCGGGTAGCTAGCCAGAAGTGGACGGGTTACCACAAGGCAAAGTAGGACAATTAAAGTAAAAAAAAAAAAAAAAAGAATGACCACAGTTTCAATTTTTTTCCATATGTTGTATAAAATTAACGCTAAGTGGACTACTTGAGTATTATAAGCAAATTATTTAAACAGTATTTGTACAGGAATGATTCTGTCCCAAGCTTTCTGATCCATACATGATCACTATAACCCTGATCACTATAAGTGGTTACCACTGTATTCTAAAATGTAGAGAATATTACAAATTAACCTTTGGGTAGGTGTGTCCAGATTTTTGACTAGCACTGTATATGTTGTTGCTGACAAGTGGACCCTGTGTGATATTGGTATATATTGTATGCAGAATTATTTGGCAAGTGCTATTCCTGATGATAATTTTCAGGAAAACTTAGGCAGGGTGATAAAAGTGAATTTATAATTCACAAAAGTAAATTTTGTTTAGAGTGAAAATGTTAGTTGATAATTAGTCTGCAAAATCATTAGGTAGATGGAAAGTGGATTGTCTCACTTCAGAAATACGAAAGAAGTTCATTAAATCTGTATAAATGTATGTATTTAGTTTAATTCAGATGACGAAGGGGGCCATATCATAATTCAATCACCTTTCAAGTCTTTCTTGGACAGCCAGTTTATGGAATGCTTAGATGCATGGGCAGGGACATCGTCCCGCATGAATATCCATCCATCGCATAAAGTCTTCTTGAAATTGGCAGTAGATCTTGGAGTTGATTTTTACACCATATGTAATGTCGGAATACAGGGAAGTATCCATGGTTTTTTGTGTTACTCCAAAGTACTCAGACCAAATATTTGTAAACAGTCCATTCTTAACTAGCGATACATCTGAACTCAAAATATTGGTTTGAAGAGAACTGCAAGTAAAATACACACTTGCCTAATAATTCTGCAGAGAGCATATAATCACCATGTGTTGTATGTCACTTGTCATAATGGTGATAATCTTAATTAAAAAATACTTTATTCACAAGGCCTCAGATACAGACAAAAAATAATCTCCCACCACATTTCCTCACTTACTTAAGGTCTGATAAATAGTCACACCTGATATAATTTGGCCTCATATCCTGAAGTTTTTGTCCTGACTAAATATGAAACTTTAAGTGTATTTCACAATTCAGATCATTTTCTCCTAATGTGGGCACCTTGTTGTGTCTGATTGTGCCTGTAGTTCTCACTGTAACCACTAGGGGAAACACTGGGTGACCATGTCCCATTTGTACCCGCAGGTTCACTCCCCGAGTGGCCTGTGCTGTACTTCGAGGTTCTCTCCCTGGATTCCTGGCAGCGCCACAGGACCGAAGGCTACGGTTACCTGGTAATCCCCGCAACCCCTGGTAAGTCACATTTGCGCATCAAAGACTCCAGAACTGTCACGGGTCAGCTGTGTGGCATCACCACGGCCCTATGCCATCCGCAGGCTGCCACTCCCTGACCTGCAGCACCTGGAGACCACTGCAGTGTGGCACGCTGGCCGAGCTACGTCGCTTTTTTGTTGGCGGGGCCCTTGAGCTGGAGGACCTCAGCTACGTGCGGGTGCCCGGCACCTTCAAGGTCAGTCAGGCCGAGATGCGACGCAGCGTGTATCTCTCTCTGCTTTCACTTTGAGCGCTGCTGGGGAATTCATGTGCCGGTAGATCCCTGGTCTTCGATATGCCAGGGAGATTGAGGAATAGTTTAGGGCTAATGTGGCTGAGTGCATGGACCATGGAACTGGGGTTGGGGGGCATCATTAAAAATGCAGTTACGACCAATCACAAAACAATTACTTGCAAATCATTTTATGCAAATCAATAACACTTTATTAATAAAATTATATCCATGTTTTCTGAATCAAAAGGTTCTTTGTTTTTCGAAAGCAAACAGACAAGTGGACAGGACTTTATTCCGCTCCTTGTTCAGGTGCATTCCACTGTCCATGAATGAGGGCGATTTTCCCTAATTAACGGGCAGTTTATGACATTCCATGTTGCACACCACTATTGTCATGGAATTCTTCACAAATGTAGGATGCGGGAGGATAAGTTGAGTTGTTCATTATTAATTTATATTGAGAAGTTCTTGTGCAGCGAGCATAGCTTCTGAAATGAGGTGGAGCAGCCACACTTCATTTTGCTGAAAGCTTCTTCGCAGTGGAGCAGTGAGGCTTTTCCTCTGCATAGCTTTACCTCTTCTTCCCTCTCCTGCTCTCTAAGGGGGACCGTCTCAGTCGATTTGGTTTCCGCACAGTGACAACAGGAAGCGTGACCTTTACCTTGCACTGTATTCAACATGCCAGGTGGGACTCTGTCACTGCTATCAGAATATAATGGATGCTAGCACACAGTGCTAACACAGGAATAAATAAAATATTTAAGTTGAAAGTAATGGGTTTATTGTTTTTTCTCCTGTTGCAGAGCTTTTGTAGATGCCAGTGCATTGAGGAAGAGGAGACAAAGCGTGCTAGATCAGCTGGGAGGCTTCAGCCAACAAGGATCTGTCTACAATGTGCTAGGTGACTTTCTGTTTGCTGTCTGAACATGCAGTCACCTTCAGCTCAGTTTTGTAGAGGGGAATGACTAAGATTTTGCTCATTGTTGGGTATATTTAATACACAACCAAGGAAAACCGTACATTGAATATGGAACCAGCAACCTGTTGTCAACTTACTTGGGTCACTAACATTTTTCTGGTGCTGGACATGAGAATTTCTGCACTCAGAATATTGTCAGTATTTCCAAGTGGCAGCAGTAGCCATATTAACCTCTGTCAGTCAGTGTGATATATCTTGTGAAAATTCCCTTATTGATAAATTAAAAGGGAAAGTCCTCACAACCCGTTCTGGTTTCAAATCCAGGTATTTTCATGGATCCTATAATCTATTGAAAGTTCGTTAATTAGATAATAATAAAACACTTCCTGGGATTTCTATGAAATTTCCGGCTATAACCATATGGTGAAAAAGACTACACGTAGGTGCTAATTTTAACACTAAATGTGTCTTGTGCATTGTGGATTCTACCACAGGAAAACAAGGGAGCTGTTTAAACTCTTTCTGCTGACTTTCTCCGTAATTCCAGCCTCACTTTGACCAGAGTCACAACCGCTCTCTTCCTTCTACAACTGAGAGATATTGTTCTTCTCTGCATACATTGGAACAAAAATGTTATTTGGAAAAAGAAAAAAAGAAAAATATCCTCAAGTTAATGATGTGAGAATGTGCTGGGCATGATTAAGTTTCCTAACATTACCTTAATGAACAATATGTTGTATTGTAGCATTTCTAACTGTGCTGTTGTGCTCATACCTCTGTGTGGTCCAGAGGCTTTTCAGAAGGCCAGGAGACGCATGCAGGAGGCCCGGGAGAGCCTTCCCAGAGACCTGATAAACACCAGCTCCCCACTCGTCCCTGAGCCCACAGCATAACTCCCCTGCTCCATGTCTGCAGAAGAAAATCAACTTTCCTCTCAGCTTTTTTTTTCTTTTTATACACTGTACAAATCTGAGGATTCTGCTTATAGTACCATCTGCAGATAATTTGCATATATTTAACATATGCAAGCAGTTTTATAGCAATTATGTGTATAGCCATATGTGTGTATAAATACATAGCATAATTGGTACTGATGTTATTGTTTTGGCTGGCTAAGCCAATATGTATGTGTTTTTTTTTTTATTTCAAATAATCTTAATGTATTGATTTTAATGTCTTAATAAAATAGTATATGTGGTAAGATTACATTTCTGCATATATACTTTCTTGTGACATTTCTATGTATTTGTATGTCTGTCACATTTTGAAAGGCACTAGTGTCTCACACTTCCCGGGTTGGGGGCTGTGTGACATGGCTTGTGAATGTGTGTATGTACCCCTGCCCAGTACCCTGTGCTGCCTGGAATCGGTGCTCCGTGGATTGAGTTGATTATCTATCTACCCATTTTTTTTAAAAAAAAAAAAAAAAACATTAAATAATTAAATGAAGCTATTAAAACGGCATGGATGCATGGAATATCCTGTTCACCGACTGAATTACCATGCGTAGTAATTAAAAATCAAGAAATCGGGCATTTTCCCGATAAAAAGGATGTATAATCATTTTACTAAAACGAAAAAACTCCTAAGTGGACGTTTTGATTGCAACTTAACCATAAGAGAATAAAACGGGAAAATTAAAACTAACAACTCGATGGTGAACGTCTGTCTTCAACGTGGACTGAACGGGGCACCAACATACAGCATTGTTAGATAACAATAGATGATAGTTGGCGTGGTCCCTTAAAAAAGATACGTGCATATGCCGGCTTCGCATTTCTTAACAAATGTTTAGTTTTAAAAATGATTTCTCCTAATTTATAATTGTTGCCAATAAACTGAAATTACATCGGAATTTTAAAAATGTATCGATTTGAGTTGACACATTCTGACCTTTAACCCTTCGCTTCAACCAACCTTGCCCGATCTCCGGGAAAGCGCGAAGTTTGGTGATGGATAGGACGGCTAACCAGTGAGCAACTTCGGCAGGGAACTGTGTCATTGACTGACCAATGAATCAGACGTAGAGGCGGGATCAATGCTTGCGACGCCACACGCTGCCCGGGTAACGGAGTTTTGGGGTTGCACAGAATGTTGCCGGCGGCCAAGGAACTCCCGCCATTTTTCAATCTGGATGTCGCACTCCTGTTTGTTTTTGCAGCTCTTTGCACATCGCCGCGTATTTGGGGATAATTTAAGAAATAACAAAGACTATCATCAGCCTCGCTGGAGGAGTCAAACCAAGGTATCTCATCCTGACCGCGGGAAAGCGCGCCAGACCCCCTGACGAGCGCCTTCGTTTTGGCTACTGCTCCGTTCAGGAGCTCAGTTGGACTTACTTTTCTTTTATCTCCGTTTTTAGGAAGGTCTTCTCCCTTTTCTGGTGAATACCCATATTTTCAATACTGGCACGTATAACATCTTCTGCGCCGAACCGGGGCCATGACATCATCGACTCACAGTAGCCAGCCCCGTCGCTGACCAGCCTGCTATGTGTTATTGTTTTGCGCTGAGGATCAAACCAGCCAACCGCTAGCTAGCTAGCTGGCTAGCTATGTACCCCATGCGTATTGGGTACCCGGTGAACGTGGGAGGAACTTCGTAATACCGGCGCTACGGATACTGTTTTGTGTTTTTAAGAGAATCAAGAGCAAGCTGTTAGGGACGTATTTATTTATTTATCAGTGCTTGCCGCTCTCTCGCTATGGCACCGTTGCTGGGCCGGAAGCCTTACCCGCTGATTAAGCCTATAGCCGAGCGGCCAGGCCCGGGAGAAGATGTCTACATCATCGAGCACACCAAGGAGGCCTTCAGGAACAAAGAGTATCCTTTCGGCTGCTAGCTTCGCAGTTTCAGTTTTCGCTATTAAAGACAGAAGTACAACTTGGCTGAAATAGTGTGAAGATCTGTTCCTTGTCGCACGACTTTTGGCGATTCGGTGGCAGTTAAACCACGTTGTGCCCTAAAAGAGTCTAGAATTTCTTATATTTTCACAACACCGTATCCCTTTTAAAAATCCCCGATGGTTATTGCTGTGTAGTTGACTTGTTAAATTTACGGATTCCTTATTCATCTCTGGTGATTGCGCTTAATCAATTTGACCTGATTTATAGCTAGACATGCTTAATCTGTCTTGGTGGAATACTTAGAGTATACTTAAAGTATAGTGACAGCAAGCGATTTTTAATACTTAGGGCCATTTCGCTGTGCTGTGTGCCATGTGCTTTATGTACTTGTTTTATTTTGCCTTAGGATCAAATGTCACATTCTTCAGAAGTGTGATTTCATGGGCTCGTTCCTCCCCAAGTGTAACTGTCCGCCGACATTCCGCCGGGTGGGCGGCCGCCTTGTCTGTCATGTTTGCATGGCGCGATTCGCTGGATAAAGGCGAGACTATGGAGAAACTCCTGAATGCGCTTTTCGTGGTCATACAATAAGTTTTGAAGTAATCACAAACAAAAACACATTACGAGAAAATGTGTAAATCTTTTCCCGTACACGGTTGAGGTTTCTTTATATTTATAAAGTGAGTTTGGTATTTTTCGCGTTACGTTGAAACTGCGCGGGGCTGCCTCGCGCTAATGACGGGGCGGCTAAGCGCGTGCCGGCGTCTCGTGCGGGAAATGCAGGCCTCGCTTCCAGATCGCGGCTCTGCCTGCTGTAGGTGCCCTTGTCTCCGAGGCGCTTCACCTTGCCATGTGTTTTCGTGTTGATGGCTGCAGCTCGCCTCTCTACTCTGTACTGCTCTCGGAGTTTCTCAGACTCCGGGCTGTTTGGTGTAGAGAAGCCGTCCCCCTACGTAATGCACAAGTGTATTTAGACCGACCGGAGTCTACAACAAAGGAGGCGAGCAAATCGGGCATGACTGATATTCCCATTTCTGATCATTTATATCTGTATTCCGTATAAATTTGATCGTGAAAACCACCTTCAATTTCTAAACACGTTCACGTGTAGTGAAGCGTGGCAAATGATCTTCGGATTTATTCGGTATATCAGTTTTTAAACTGATGTATGCTCTCTTTACATAGCCTAAATAGCTGATCCTTAATTATTCAGTGCAGTTGCCACAGACTTGCATCAATTATGAATGATCTTGTCTGTCACAGGGCTGCGCAGGGACACCAGGCATAAAGCCCTCTTTCGGACAGCTTCCATACAACCGAGTGTCTCGTAATGTGTTTGTCGTATAATCGTGTGCGATTTTAGTTCCTTCCACCGCCAGCTACGACAAGGAACCACGAAACTGTCGGCTGTTTTCCTGAGCGATAACTTGCAGGGAATACGAGGCGCGCCTTCAGAAGTACAGCGAACGCATTTGGACATGCAAGAGCACCGGGAGCAGCCAGCTGACGCACAAAGAGGCCTGGGAGGAGGAGCAGGAAGTCACTGAGCTGTAAGCGCCCCGTGCACACGCCGGCGATTGCATGCATTGCCCCGTTTTTAAGAGGCTATCTTTGTTTGTATGCATATATGCGTATGGTTGGTGGCACGTTTAACTCAGAACAGATGTCAGGGGGCCAGATGAAGGACCAGAATGCCTTTCTGAGATTAGAGGTCTGGCTGCTTAGGTTTTATTGAGAACGTGTGATGCATATCTTTGTGTTAATTTCTCTCTAATTGCCTTAATCCGGTGCAGGTTAGCTTTTGCGGTGCCCCAAGCAGCCAAACCTTTTCATCTTTGTGATCTCTGTAGCTGGCCTCCACAGGTTTACTCTTCAGTCCGTTATCATCGTTGCATAGATGTTTAGGTCCTGTAGCCGGTGTAAATAATAGAAAAGTATGACATTGCCAGTTAAACATCATGTGCTAAATTATTGCTATGGTAATTACATATAAATTGACATGAACATGATATCCATGCTAGATTTCTATGTTTCATATCTTAAGTATGAAGATTCTCCAGTCATTCCAGAGTTGACCTAGAAGCCAGACATGTCATTGTTTGACCTGATTGTGTCCGTGCCTTTCTGTTTGGAAAGACTTAAGGAGGAATATCCGGCATGGTTTGAAAAGCCAGTTTTGGAGATTGTCCATCACAACACCGTATCTCTGGACAAGCTTGTGGATCAAGCTTGGCTGGAGATCCTCACAAAGTATGCTGTGGATGAAGAATGCGATTTCTTGGTACGATACCCCAGCCTGCAGTTTGCCGATTAAACATTAGCTGATTCTACTGATTCTACATTTGGCCCGTGTATTTTCACTTGCATGTAATTTAGACTTAGTGTGTCCTTATTCTCATGGTCCCTAATCTGACCAGAATCATGCAAATGTTCAATTATCACTTAAATAGTACATCGGCATTTTATTGAATCTTACTATTTTTGTTTATGCCTCCGTGTTGCTCATACATTTGCGGCCCATGTCCGTAGGTAGGGAAGGAGAAGAGCTTACGTGTGAAAGTGGTGAAGGTGCATCCCCTGGAGAAGTCTGAGGAGGAAACCCCTGAAAAAAAGCTTGACGGAGCGTGCGATTCTCCCTCGAGTGACAAGGAGAATGCCAGCCAGGAGAACCAGAAGAAGGACTCTTCTAAGGAAGAAGATGGCAAGAGGGAAAGCCTCTGTAAGTGACCTCTGACCCTTGATGAGTTGCCCTAAAACATCATGTGAGTCTCTGGCTTTGTAACATTGTGCAAATGGGGCAGTTTGTGGCTCAGCAGAGTAAGTGTGTATATCTGTGACCGGAAGGTCGCTGGTTTGAGGCCCGGCTTCGACAGAATAGTTACATTTCCATTTGGTGCTTGTGCAAGAGGCCCTTAAACCCTTAAAATGCTCTGTTGGCGCTGGATAAATAGTGTGTGTGTTATGTATACATGACATTGTGTGATTTAAAAAAAACCTGTTGTTCTGATGTTGGGACATGAATGGACGGTCCCCACAAAGATATACATACAGGTTTGTGTGTGTGTGTGTGTCTCATAGGAGGGCAAGATGGGATATGTGAAAAGAAGTATTCCGATGTAGCTGTACGTCTGCTTATGCAAATGGTGGATCATTTCGTTACTTCGCCTGCTCTTATTTCTGTAAGGTGAACGAGCTCGCCGGTCGCCCAGGAAGCTCCCCACCAACTTGAAGGAAGAGAAGAAGAAGTGGGTGATGCCGAAGTTCCTGCCACACAAGTATGACGTGAAGCTCATCAATGAGGACAAGGTGTGGCTATGACATCAGTCTGAGACATCGAGTAGTTTAACCCTTCGTTGCTTTACAGTGTATTGTAAGGTTAAAGTAAATTTTGTGAACTTGCTAAGATTTAGTTGGTCTATATGTAGCGCAATAAAATCATGAAGTAGAAATCTAGTTAACCAAACACACGTGCTGTATGTCGTCATTTAATGTCAATCGTTAATGTACCCTTACACTTTGCCAGGTGATCAGCAACGTGCCAGTGGACAGCCTCTTTCGCACGGAGCGGCCACCCAACAAGGAGATTATGCGTTACTTCATCCGCCACACAGCTCTGCGGCTGGGCACGGGAGAGAGTTCCCCCTGGGTTGTGGAGGATGAACTGGTGAAGAAGTACTCTCTGCCAAGCAAATTCAGTGACTTTTTGCTGGATCCACACAAGGTATCATTTCATCTGTATTTCAACAAAACGTAGTAAATAACTACAGTCGACTATTCCTCATCGTGGGGGTTAGGGGAGCAGCCCCCCCCCCCGAAATCAGGGACTACTGCATAAAATTTTTTGGTCCCCTTGGCGAGCAAAGCAAAAACTTATTAAAAGCACGAAATACGCAGTGATCTTCGTATATAAGCATGAGATAAGATGATCACTGCGAGTAACACGCTTGGCGTCCTGGAAGCCAGCAGTGTACATATTTTCATCCATTTATCAGTCACTGCATTTTTGTACCATCTGCTCCTTTCGCAAAATTCCCAGAAAATTCCTGTCTAATTTTTTACGCCAAAACCGCAATTTGTCGTACCGTGAAAGGGAAGGTCGCCACGCTGAAGGTATTTGAGAATCTATTAACTGTTGCAAGAGTTAAGATTAGTTGAAAAAATATTGTTTAGTAAGGATTAATGACTTTTTTTTCTTTTATAAGAATCATCATTGTATGCCTTATTATACAACATGGAATCCTTTTGCCTGGGGGAGACTATACATTGCAGTGATTCAGGGAATAGCTGTGAAATTCTTGGCTAAGGTGTTTTAGCTTGGCATTTTATCTTGTTGCTCTTCGGCAAGAGGAGAACAAGTACAGCTGCTTGTGGTCCTCACACGTGGATTTGCTGTGAGCCCTTCCGCACAGGAAACTGACATGAAACGGCTGAGCTGCCAATCAAAGCCTTATGTGTGACCCTGTAAATCTTCTTTTCCGTACGGCCTGACACGACAACTGCGAGGCTGAACAAAAGCTATTTGTGGAACCCAGAAGTTCTTTTAATAACTAGAATGTTTCCATAAAATTGTATATAGATTTTAATAGAGCGGGTCATAAATTCTCTTCTTGATGACTGTGACATGGTGTTGAATCTGGTGATTGAGGACCAAAGGTCTGCCATTGGGTAGGCCGGTTTGTGTGCTCCGCTGGTTTTTGAAACCGCATCACTCAGCATCTCTCCGCCTTCACGTATTAACTCGTTCATTGCTTCTCTTGAAGTTGAGAAGTTGCTTGTAGCGAAGTGCCATGTGGCATATAGGAAACAAGCTGTGCAGACACAGGCCCCTCCGTGAGAGCTGTAGCTTCAAAGCTCAGAAGCGTTTGTGGGTATTAGTGCTTCATGGATGTTTGTAAGTCCTTTGATCATTTGAAACTGGGGACGTTTTTTAGCCTCTCAAAACGGAAGACTGACTTTGCCCAAATTTGACATCAGTTATTGATGTTATGAATGTGCATATCCGTCGTAAGGAAAGTACCGGGAGGCTGTACGGACAAGATACAAAGTCAGTCTTCCACAAAGAGAGTGTGTAAGACTTCTTTATTGCATCATCAAATAAACATCGCAGTTTTTGTTTTTTCTAGTACTTTGCAGAGAACCCCACAGCTAAACGGAGAAGCTTAAGTACTTCGGAGGCCAAAGCGTCGAAGAGGCAGAAGATGGCAGGAGGGGATGCAGGTGTGATGAACGAGGCGGGGGAGAAACTAAAAAAGAAGAAGAAAGCCCCACTTAGCACACAGCTGAGCCCAACCATCTGGGGTCACGTGCAGGTAACCCCCTGCAGCATAAATCTGCATGAGGGCAAACACTACTGCTTTAGTTAGTTCTGTTCTGTTTAAGACTGTGTAAGAGTAGAATTAATGGTTTTTGTGCTATTCTTTCTGTCAGATCAAAAAGATGAACGGCTCCCCTCTGAAATTGAAGAACTCTGGGACTCCCAAGAAATTTGGCGATGGTGGGGAGGCCGGCGACGTCATTCTTTTGACGCCGGGCTTCCAGAAGGGCCCAAAGTCTAGCAAGAAGCAGGGCGATAAGAAGCAAAGTGAGCCCAAGAAGAACAGGAAGAGTGGGGTCAAGAGCTCGAGTAACCAGAAGACCAAGAAGGACGGGAAGGGAGTGAAGACCCCTAAGATGAAGCAGATGACACTGCTGGACGTGACCAAGAACAGGTCCACCGTGAGCCCCAAGAAGAAGGCCAGGAGCACTCCGGGAACCCCCAAGCTGGGAAAGCCCCTGCCTCCCATGGCGCTGCACCTCCTGCGCTACTACAAGGAGAACAAGGGCAAGGAGGACAAGAAGAGCGCCCTCTCCTCGCTCATCTCCAAAGCGGCTAAGGTACTGACGCCGGAAGACCGCGGCCGGCTTCCAGAGGAGGTCCGCGTCATGGTGCAGAAGCGCTGGGAGCTGCTGGAACAGAAACGGCGCTGGGCGGCCATGAGTGAGGAGGAGCGACAGGACGAGCTGCGCAGGAAGCGCGAGGAGCTGAAGGAAAAGCTGCGGGAAAAGGCCAAGGAGCGGCGCGAGAAGGAGATGCTAGTGCGGAGGGAGCAGCAGCGGAGATACGAAGACCAGGAGTTGGAGGGAAAGAACCTGCCCAACTTCCGGCTGGTGGACATGGCCGAAGGGATCCCCAACACGCTCTTTGGCGATGTTGCCATGGTAGCAGACTTTCTGAATTGCTACTCTGACCTGCTGATGCCCGACGACCAGTACACTGTCACGTCAGCGGGGCTAATGGAGGCTCTCGGCGCCGAGCGGGGTGGCTTCTTCTACCTGAATCGCGTGCTGGTGATCCTGCTACAGACGCTTCTCCAGGACGAGTTGGCTGAGGGTTATCGTGAGCTGGATATGGCACTTTCCGACATCCCACTCACCATGCACTCCGCCTCTGAGCTGGTGCGCCTCTGCCTGCGCCCTCAGGACGCCTGCGCCGACGGCAGCACCTCCGAGGACTCGGCCGACACTGACCCCGACGACAACGTGAGCACCGAGATCCTGGAGAAGCTGGAGACGTCGGAGGTGTTTGAGCTGAGCCCACAGGAGAAGGCTGTCCTGCTGGTGGCGCTGTGCCACCGCATCCTAATGACCTACTCGGTAGAGGACCACGTTGAGGCCATGCAGCAGCGCTCCGCCGAGCTGTGGAAGGAGCGCCTGGCCACGCTCAAGGAGGTCAACGACCGCAAGAGGGCCGAGAAGCAGAGGCGCAAGGAGGAGATGGAGGCCAAAGGTGCTTCGGCGGGCTGGGTCAAGCTTGAGGGTGGCGGGGGGTCTGCCCCAGTGTCCTCGGGGAAGGCCGACAAAAAGAAAGAGGGCGGGGGTAAGAAAGACCCCCCCAAGGCCAAGTCATTACCCCCGCCTGCCGAATCGGAGCCTGATGACCTGATCAGCACAGTGAAGAGCAGGAGGCTTCAGACCATCCAGGCTAAGAAGGAGAAGGAGGAACAGGAGAGGATCAACAAGGGTAGGTTGCCGTGCCCTCGGGGTTGGGCAAACCCAGCCCTTGTTATTGTTTTGAATGGGATGCTAGGGCACAAGCGTCCGAGCCAACGATCGCTCCTCTGTTCTTTCAGAGCGGATGGTGAAGGAGGCGGAGGAGGAGCGCGTGCGCAAGCAGAAGGCCGCCGCCGAGCGAGCCTTCCAGGAGGGCATCAGGAAAGCCAAGCTGGTCCTGCGGAGAGTCCCACTGGGCACAGACCGCAACCACAACAGGTCAGCGAGCCACGTCGGCCCGACATTTTGGTTCTTGGAAGGAGAGTTCGGAGGTTGTGGGAAACTCTTGGGGTGTCTTCACCCCTCTTTCCCAATTACCCCGATTTCTTGTTACATGAATCAAAATAGATGAGTCTTCGGCACAAAAATTTTTAAGTCTCATTGGAATTGTCCCGCAAGGATGACACACGGTTAAACTTGAAGCTAAGTGAATATTTACAGTATGTGCATGGTGGAAGTGCCTCATCTGAAAGGTGGAAGTGTTTGATTTCCTGCTGTTCTTGACCCCAGGACCATCCCTCTTAAGGGCCCAGCTGAAGTCAGCCGGCATCCTGCCACTCGACTTGATATCGTTTTTCCATATCAGAGACCAGGATCGTGTGTCGACACGTCCATACATGTTATAGCCTGTAAACAGACATACACTGCCTTGTGCCCTTCTCTGAAGCCTTAGAAATGTCCAGAAGTACAAACTATTTTCCTTAAATTAAATTTTAATATGCCGACACTTTGTTAATTAGGAAATAAATTCTGCCAGTATGTCCTAAATATGATATAACTCAAATACGTGGGTGACGGTGAAATTCTGAGTGCATTTCTGAAATCGGCTTTAAAAAATATGTTAGGATCCCTTTTTTGACCAGTGTTATTCGTCTCCTTGTGTTGATTCTTTGACATGAAAGTAAATAACGTTCCTCGCTGTACCCCAACACGGATTTAGGGTGGTGTAACTACCCAGCTTTGCCGGTCTGTTGAGTGATGGACTAGCGGCTGTGTTGCAGGTACTGGCTGTTCTCTGACGTGGTGCCAGGTCTGTACATAGAAAAGGGCTGGGTGCACGAGAGCATCGACTACAGCTTCACTCCATCCCCCGAGGAGGTGAAGGAGGAGTCCAGCTTGGAGGGTGAGACTCTTCGCAGACACACTTTCGTTTTGTGTGTGGCGTAGCTCCTATCTGACGGCTACTTTCCCCCTGCAGAGGAGAAGGAGGAAGAGGAGTGCGACGCAGATGAAGGTGCCCAGACGTCGCCGCAGGCTGCCCCACAGTCCTCCGTGGAGACGAGCGTCCCCAAACGCGGGCAGAACCTCTGGTAGGGAGACGGGCTTGCTCGGGGCTGGCAGCAAGACCTCATCCAGCTGAAGCACGACACCGGTTTAAAGCTTCTCCCTTTGTGTGTGTGCGCTGCAGGTTTGTGTGTGACACTACGCGGGAGCTGGAGGAGCTGATGGGCAGCCTTCACCCTCAGGGAGTGAGGGAGAGCGAGCTCAAGAGCCGCCTGCAGTACAGGTGAGTGTCCCACGCGCTCTACTGTTAAATTGTCGGTCTTTTTGTTGGACATTAAAATAGTTTAGAATACGGAGGCTCTTCTGCTTACGACCAGGTTGATTACCAGAGGTTGTTAAACACTATATGCAATGTTTACAATCACAATTGCTAATAGCATAGATGCTGCCATCGCCCGATATCATACGCCAAGGTCAGAATTCAGAGTTTCTTGACTACTTAACGTGCATCACTATTGCACCATGGTATTGTCGAGTCAAAGAAACGTGAGGAGCATCTGTACTTGGGAGTAGGAGACTTTTTGCGTCACGTTCCCCAAAGGCTTCAGAATCCGTTTGGTCTGAATCCATCGCATGTGTCGGCTGGTTCGGCCCAGATACCAGGATATCCTGCGGTCCATATGCTTGGCTCGCAAGCCCAACCTGGGCCTGAAGACTTGCGACGGCCAGCAGGAGCTGCTCAAGTACCTGCGCAGTGATATCATCGAGGTGGCGTCGCGTCTGCAGAAAGGGGGCCTCGGATACATGGACGACATCTCCGAGTTTGAGGAGAAGGTCGGAAACTCCGTGCCACCGCAGAGTCACTGCTATTATTATATTGACAGAACATTTTGTGGGGGTGGGGCGGGAGGCTGGGTATGGCAGTAAAAACAAGAGTGAGACTGTAGCTGTTCCTTGTGGGTCTTGCACCGAATACAAGATGCTGCTTAAACTTGCTTTGTAACGTGGTAAGAATGTGTTGGGTTTTCCAGCCTGATGTAGAATGGCAAATGCTGACGAGTAAACTGACCTGAATGATTTGGGGTCACCTGGCACCCCCTACAGGTACGCTCTCTGGAGAACCTGAAGGACTTCGGCGAGTGCGTCATCACCCTCCAGGAGAGCGTTATCAAGAAGTTTCTCCAGGGCTTCATGGCTCCCAAGCAGAAGAAGAAGCGAAAGCAGACAGGGGAGGAGAGCAGCAAGGCGGAGGAGCCGGACGAGGAGAAGAAGCTGTCGGAGGAGGCGCGGGTGAGTGGCCGCGTGACGGCCTGTCTGTGGGCTTCCAGGTTCCTCAGCACCGAGTCGTTGGGAGCTGCACTTTCTCTGCACTGGTTGTGGTGGTATTTTAATTAACCAGAGCTGGTTAATGTTGAGTTGCAAGTTCCTTCCATCATCTGCTTTACTGGTGGAAATATACAGTACTGTGCTTAAATGATCTTTATGTTGGTGTAAGACTGTGCTATTATGTCTGTCAAAGTACGTCAGCCGTTTCAAAACCCTAAAATCACCCCAGTGTTTACAGCAGCCGTGCAATATATCCCTGTGCTTTTTCTTTACTTGACCACCAGCAGACCTCGTATAACTTATGAATGCCACGTTAACTTTTTTAATTAAGTTAGTTAAGTGAGCTGGTGATGAAATTTAACGAACACTTGGAATGGCTGGGGTGCTCCTAAGCAAAGGTTTGGGAGGTGAAAGATATCAGTAACTTTTTGGATTACAGAAGAATTTTTCACTAGCTTTTTTTATGTTATTTTTTAATTTGCACATGTTCTAATGTTAAATTGTGTTTTTTTTATTCTGACCATATATGCACTTTCTACCCAAATATGCACTTTAAACATTTCTTTTGACTGCCTAAGTTTGATGGGTTTTTTTAAGTAAGGAATTTGTTACCCATTTATGCCTTTTAATGCTATGCGATTTGTGATAGTTGAAAATGGTGTTACATGGGGGGGGGGGATGTGGTGGCCCATTTAAATGTACAGGTTTAAACATAACTGTAATATTGTGCTTACCAGTAGTTTGATGGCAGTGCGATGTCCATGCCCGCCCTGCAGGTGGCGACGGCAGTGGAGAGGTGGAAGAGCGCCATCCGTGAAGCACTGACCTTCTCGCGCATGCACGTGCTATTGGGCATGCTGGATGCCTGCATCAAGTGGGACCTGTCCGCGGAAAACGCACGCTGCAAAGTGTGCCGCAAGAAAGGTGGGTGTGCAGCGCAGCGCACCACTAAGCCTGTCCACCCGGCCGGTGCGATCACCCCACCTTCCAGTCTGATTCTTTTAGCAGCTGCTTACACTGGGAGAAGCAGCATGTTTGTGTTTCGGTTTTTACAGAGCTGGACTGACATTATAAATGTTTCCCCTTGGTCGGGTCTGGAAATAAATTTGGAAGACTGCAATACATCCTAAGGACTGAAAATGAGCAAACTGAACTTGTCGCGTGCCGTGGGATTTGTGTAGAATTACTTTTGTGTGGAGAATTGGAAAACCTGGACCGGTGCTTTTTTGGAGCCTGAAAGTCGATGTTGTCTTTAGCTGTAGGGTTGCTGTACATGCATGTGGACTTGCTGATTTTAACATAAGTCATGTGATGTCTAAATTGAACAATGTATAGGATTATGAACGTAAAGGTGTTTTTAGGCATGGATTAAAAAGGGAAAGTTTAGCTTGAATTTACTGTATATCTTTTAAAAATGAATGACTTTAAAATAACTTTCTGAGAAGTTTCTAGTTGTAGAAGTACTTTAATGTAGGCCTTGTCTAATAGCATTCGTTCCATGTGCCTATGCGGCTTTTGCACCACTAGGGGGCCTCCAAGGGCTGTTAAACATGTAGATTGGCTGTGAAGCATCATCGGCTGAAACATTGACTCTTTTACTGCCAGAATTAATCATTCAGAATCTAACTGTTAACATTTAGATCCAGCAAACACAGGCAGGCTGAGAAGAGACGCTGTGGAAGCAGCTGAATGCTGTAATCTCTGAGAGGGTGGTGAAACGGGTTTGGTGTGGGGTTCACACTCGACAGTGCAGGTGTGACATGCTGCCTGGGCAGCCATGAGAACTGCTCCAGCTGGCGCAGAGATGGCCAGAGTCTCTTATCGTTACTATGGGGAGTGTCGTCTCACTCTGGGGGGAGACGCATAGCAAACTTAGCACGCGCAGTATTAGCAGATGGGATATCTATAGTACTTGTTATTCGACTGGTGCCATGTGGACTACACTTAGAGTATATTTTCTACGCAATTTTCGGCTTGAGATAAACGACGACAAATACTAGGGAGATGAAAGTGCATACATCTGCTCTCATTGGCCGCAAACGCGCCGTTTTAGGCTGCGTGACGGGACGTGTGGACAGGTCTGCCATCTTGCTCTGAGTCTGTCTAGACTCCTTGAGGGTGGGGCTGTGCCATAGAACGAAATGATGCAATGCATGCTGGGAGATGAAGTCCTTCACGGGGATGGTTGAATCATTTAGCTTACTACGGTATACCCCCTGTAGGCAGTTGATTTCGTCTCATCTTTTTTTATTTATTTATTTATTTTTAGCTGCCTAGTCCGCTAATCACATTCCTTTTAAATGTGATGAGTAAATTAAGGAAAATAGTGTTAGAACCTCTTGTCGGCTTTGTTCTTTGAGTAGCGTGCTGCCACACCCTGTCATAGTGTAACCCTGGTAGCGTGCTGTCCGTCAGCACACTGAGGTAACCCAGTGGTAACCTCTTGTCGCTTTCTTTCAATGGCAGGAGAGGACGACAAGCTCATCCTGTGTGACGAGTGCAACAAGCCCTTCCACCTGTTCTGCCTCCGCCCCGTGCTGTACTCCATCCCTGACGGGGAGTGGCTTTGTCCTGCCTGCCTGCCCGCTGGGGCACGCCGCTGCTCTCGCGGCAGGTACGCCTCCCCCCTCCTTACCCATTCCACTCGGCTCACATAGCCACCCGCAGGGAAGTGGTGAGGGACACAGTGACACTCCGTTTGGGCTGAAGAAACACAGAACATCCCACACATTATATCTCTAAAACTTAATGTGTATTAAGTCTGCGCTGATCATCGGCACCCAGGAATCTTTCGCTCTCAGATGATCCAATACACCTATAAGTACTTGGTCTGTGATATAACAGAGTAGATATTCACATGTCCTACTTTTGAGTTACGAGTCATCACATATTTAAATTGTTTTTTCATTCGGAGCTAATAACTATTTTTCACTACATTCAGTTTCCCTGAATCTGCAGTTCTATCAAAGACCCTTGGGCTGGATTTGAAATTTCAGTTGGTTACACATCTCATGATGTGTGTTACTCAGTTTGAATATTATACCTGAGATTCATGACCTCACACTCTATGTGCTGTTTTGTTGCAGCTGAGTTCCTGGACAGATTTAATCTTTGTTTTTATTTTCTGTTGACAGGATAAATGGTGTAAGTAATTTTAGGTGGTTCGAAGGCCACATTGTACATATATGTTAAAGTATTATATATGTACTCTGCATCTGATCCCTTGTGAACGCTAAATCGGAGAATATGCTGCTGAACTTAATTTACTTGAACTATAATAAAGCGATTAACCTATGTTCATTAGACATTCTTAATTAAACACATTAGATGATGTGACCCTGTACCGAGTGAATGGTAGAATTTAATTATATATATTATATTGTAATTTATTAATTCAAATGGCGAATGAGAATGAAGTGGAAACAGGTTCAGTTCTCAGCTGGAACAGGACCGTGTATGTCCGGAGTCTCTTCATTCAGGTGCTGAGCCTCCCAGCATGCTGGCCACACCGTTACACCCCCTGTGCTGCTCTCGCTTACCCCGGTCAGATGGACGTGCCTGTGTATGTTGCAGGAGCTACAAAGAAGAATCAGAAGAGGAAGAGGATTCTGAGGAAGAGTCTGAGGAAGAAGAGGATGATCCTCAGGAAGAGGAGGAGGAGGAAGATGATGATGATGACTTCAAGCCTATCGGACACAGCTGTACGTCCCTCCTCCTTGCATGCTGAATTCTGCAGTTTACTGCCTGCTTTTTCCAGTTGTGCGTTTTGGTGAAAGGTTTTGGGCTGCAAGGCTGGCAGTTTGGGACGCCAGTGCTGTTCTGATTCCCGAAGCACGTGGGGGTGTTACTGCCAGGTGCCTCAGGGACCAAACGGCGACTGTGCCAGTGTCTGAGCCATGACAGCTACATCAGCAGCAGGATCTACTAGCCACTGAGCGAGGGGGCTCATTTCTCCCGAATGGCCGATTTGCTGAACCGTCGGCATGTTTAATGGGGCGCTAATGTATGGCGGCGGCAGCTGTGACACGCGGGCTGCCCCCAGCCCTTCGCCGGGAGCTGACAGGCAGGCTGACAAGCAGACAAAGAGCACCATATGCCCCTGCTGCTCTGACCCCTCCCCCTCCCCGCAATCGGCCAATGACACGTGAGGGAGGCGGTGCTTGCCTGTGAGGATGATGTAATGCCCAGCATGTGGAGTGGGAATCCCATGAATGAGGGCTGGACAAAAGAGACTTCACCTTAAACGTGGTGCTGAGGGGTGGGAATGATCGCTATGCGCTCTGCTTTTCTCATCATTTAATTTTTTTTTATGTGTTTTTCTTAGTTTATGCAGCTATTTAATTTATATCGTCTGTTTGCTCTGGTTGTCTGACTTGAAGATGTTACTGGTAGGATGACAATGCCGCCATATGTTGAGTTTGAGCTGTTAAGTTGGGGCTCTGGTCCCACTGGTGCCTGGCGGGGGGGGGGGGGGGGGGGGGGGGGGGGGGGGGGGGGGGGGGGGGGGGG
>JAODJX010000040.1:8559468-8569925 GCA_026776945.1 Isichthys henryi | reverse complement strand
AAAGTGTGCATTCTGTGAAGTGGGAGAGATCGAGGGAGTCAGGGTTGGGGGGGTGGGGGGGGGGGGCGCTGCTACTCCTCAATTGCTCCGTAACTGGCTCCTGACTTGCGCCCATGCCATGACGACACGCAGATGGATTTTCCACGTGAAAACCACACACGTTTCCCCACCTGGGGTGTGCCGGTTCGCTGTAAACCTGTGGCAGGTTCCTCTTGACCCCCGTGAATTGTTCTCGACTCCCAGGCCGGGGTCCAGAGGAGCCTGGAGCAGCTCCTGTCCCCACAGAGGCCTCCCTGGCCTGCATTTTCATGCAAAGCAGCCCTGACCCCCAGTGGGGATGCTCCAATCTCCAGGCTTGCCTCTCTGGCCAACGCTCAGGAAGCGGACCCACTCGTCACGTTCCCACACGCTGTCGGATCAGTTCTCCTATTTTCCAGCGGGTCAATTTCCTGCCCATATAAATGAAATGAGACTCCCTTTGGCGATTGTTTTTGCTTTGGCTGAGAGCTGTTTCAGCAGCTCTTTTCACATATTCTTCCACAAGTCTCCTTCAGCCCTGTTATGAAGGGACCTATTCTTCGCTCTTGCTGAATGAAGGGGGGGGGGGGGATAAAGAAAGAGAAACCGCAGCTTCAGGGGCGATCAGTCAGAGCTACAATGCAGGCATAGGGACAGCTAGGAGCTTTTCCACCAAATGCAGCCAGTCTCCGCCGACCTGACACTTTGTATAAGGGGGCTCACATGTAACAGCGCAAGACCAAAGAAAGAAAGGACATTAATACTTGTTGTAAAACACAGCGCTAAAGCCAGATTATGTGCTAAAAGTGTGTTTGCATTCCTTGCCTTGTTGGCACATGAATGAGGTTGTAGTTCGGTGCCACCTTGGCTCCCCTCCGCGAATGATTCAGAGTGTCCTGCCTGCGTTCTGCACCCTGGGACTCCACTGTGTGTTAGATGCTGACAAATGGGCCCTATACCAAGGCCTGTGTATTTCACACAGTCAGATTCCCGCAGATAAATGTCCAACCCCTTCACCTTGGTTTACTTATAAAGCAAACATTTAGACAAGACGTGCCAGTGATTCATGGAACAAAGTGACGTCAGGCCGGCCCGGTCCTGTCTGAGCCAACGGATGGCGTGGAGCGTGTTTCCGTCAACGACACGTCATGTGGATGGATCCAGGAGGAGTTGCGAGAGTGATGCGACCTGGGAGCCTGTTTTCCTAACATCTGCCCCGATTTCAGCAGACAGGATATTTAGGCCCCTTTGCGAAGGCCGTTCATTGATGTAGCACCACATACTCGTAAACCCAGGAGCAGATATTTGGCCATTTCACACACTAAAGCCCAGGGTGTTTTTTTATTTTTTTTTAATTAAATTTCTGACTGCTTCTTGTCATCTCAGCTAACATCCATAAATTGGCTGACATTCTCGCAGCCATCCTCCCAAAATCTCAGCTTCAGGCTGCCTTTGAACTCAAGTATCAAGCAGGCTTAAGGAGAGGCAAAAAAAAATGACTAAACTCACAATGAAATGTATACAAACAAACACATTTTATGGATGTCAGTGTTTAGCGAGTGGAAAATGAGTTATTCCGGAGTTATTCCTCTTCTCACTTCAAAAATAACTTGTTTTTGGCAAAAAAAATAAAAAATTGGAAGCATAGAATTGCACTTCTGATTACTGTTTGTAGTGCGTCGGATGCAGCCTCTCCGTGACACATTCATGAGCAGTTTCTGGAATAAGGGACCAGCGAAGAGCCTCATTCCAATGCAAGTACCGTAGTAGTATTTTACCAATGAGCAGTGTTTTAAGAAGTAGAGGGAGACGGAAAGCAGAAGATTATGGAAAAATATATAGAATCAT
Organism: Isichthys henryi; assembly: GCA_026776945.1. NCBI lineage: Eukaryota > Metazoa > Chordata > Actinopteri > Osteoglossiformes > Mormyridae > Isichthys > Isichthys henryi. The sequence goes on along the minus strand of JAODJX010000040.1, from coordinate 8,568,059 downwards.
CAAATCATGACAGATCCAGTGACATTTTACAGAACATATCATCGGAAAAATTGTGCTCCACACACAGTATAACCAGCTCCCTCAGCAACTTGCACACTGTCCACCACACTTAGTAAATAGTAAACATAGCAAGGACTGTGCACAGGAAAGGTAATACCCAATGGTGTGATTTATACCAGGTTAAAATCTGGTATTCTCTTTCTATTGAAAAAAAAGAAAAAGTTCCAGGTATGAAAAATATAAGAGGTTTGTTGTCATTAATCACATTGCAGGACTCCTGCGTGAACTGCATTTTGACTGGGGCGGTTAATTTTCTTGCACATAAAATGTGCCACTGGATCTACAGAAGAGACGCAAAAATACATTCGTCTGACTGCTTTGTGGAACACTGCCGATGCCTTTGGATGACAGTCTCTATTCCCTTCGAGGGGACATCTCAGCGGTAATTAACACGCCACTGATGACTTCACTGAAAGCACAGTGAGTTATTGTTATGGGATCCATGGCCAAAAACAACCCATGGAAAATGATTTTGGATGTATGGAATTCTGGAACTGGTCAAAATGAATGTTTTTTTTTCAAGAGAAACTTTTTTTTCCAAGTTAAAAAAGTTAAAGGTTTTGATTGAAATATCCTGTGATTATATATAATAGTATTTCATTTTATAATTATATTTCATCAACCCAGAAAATACAGGGAAAAGTAATTTAAAAGCACAGAACTTTTGGCCTCCTAGAATAAGGAAAGTAAAGTTGATGGATGAGATGCCTTGGCATTGAACGTTGTAATGATTTTTTATTATTGTAGAGTGTTCGGTTAATTTATCTATCGAGTCATTCTGGATAGGCATTAATGAATACGATAAAAAATATCAAGAGTTTACAGCACGTGCACAGCCCTCGGATGGGTCATTGTGTAACACTCATTAGTCACTGCGAAACTGATTACCTCTGTGAGGGTTAACGAGGCCGGGCAATAGAGACCCCTATTCCTTCCCCGATTGAACCCTGTGCTTCCAGCGCGAAGGGGATGTGACTCGACAATGCACTTTTACGGACCCAACAGCAGGCCGATGCGGGGGAGGTGGATTTAATGGGTGCTGTATGCCAGTTTCCACTTTTAGCCTGGAGGATTTGGACCAGGCCTAATGAGGTTCACTGGCTCGTGTGCAGCAGTCCTCCGAGGAGCAGGTTCTGGCAATGAAGGCCAAGACAGCCCCCTTCCAAACTATGTGCAGAATGCACAATGCCAAGGAAAGCAAATATTTTCAGGGACCTACACAGAAACTGGGATGGGTTTCGGTCCTGCTGCACGGCTGCTACCGAAATGTTCCCTCCCACAACCGTATCAGATCCCATGGTGGGCGGGGGGGGTGGGGGGGGTCCTGGCCCGTGCTGGTCCGCTCTTGGCCCCCCCCCCCCCCGGTTCCCGGCCGGGGGGGGGGGGGGGGGGGGGGGGGTTGAGCATTAAAAATGTGAATGAGGCTGCAGTGTGGGGGCCTTAACAGACATCCCGTTCCTGATATCCCCACCCATGTCGCCATGTACCTTTCACAAGAGATGCAGTGGCTGCTGCGTGTGGCAGCTCATTTTACTGCGAAAGCAGGGAATTATGGGTAAATGCAAGCTCCCGTTCAACACCACGATCTGCCTGACAGCCAGGGAACCACAAAAGGTGCTGCTAACCTTCGAACCTTAGGAGCCATCAAGAGAGAATAGCAGTGGTGTGTGTGTTTTTGTTTAGGAGGGGGGGTGTTAATTTTGACCTACCAGATGCTTTTGTCTTAAGTGACATACAAATGCAAATTGCACATCACAAACATACATGCTGCCGAGAAGTCGACTTACAGAACACCATTCAAACATAGTAAGAAACTAAGGATGAGCAGACAGTGTAACATCAAGATCATACGGGTAAGATAGAGAGGCATCAGGCCCGTAGAGGAATTCCTGGAACAGTTGAGTCTACAGTAGAGGTGTTTCGTGAAGGTGGAGAGGGAGTCTGGTGGCTGGACAGAGCTTGGCAGCTAGTTCTACCATCAAGGGACCCCACAGGAGAAACTTCTGGAGTGACATTTCTAATGTGTTGGACGGATCTCCAAGGTACCTGTCTCTTTAAGGGGACTGCACATTTCTTTGTGTCGCCGTGAATAGACAGTTTGCGGGAAGTGGCCTGGTCTCCAGAACTGACGTGGTTGGTTAATTCCCCCCCCCCCCGTGCATGCCAAGGCATCTCAGTCTGACTGCTGCCCCAGAATCAAGTTGTTACTGACTGGGTATGCGGTCCAGGTTTGATTCTGATGAGCATCATGCTGTGTACAGTACTTCTTACAGGGTTATTTTTTAGTATACAAACAAAATATAGTATGAAGTGCATAGTCTGCCTTGTCATAAAGTTTCATCTATCCATAAAACAGTACAGTATAAGGATAGTATGAATGGGGTGTCATTGCATTACAGGATAGACACACACACACACGCGCACACACACACACACACACACACACTTAGAGGTGCCAGGTCCCTTAACTCCATATCATTGGACTTGAGACCCCATGCAAGGTTCCCTCCACTGCACAAGTACACCACCCGGCTATAAATTACCCTTTAGTTTCATTTCAGACCAACCTAGAACAAACAACAGAGGAATGCTATGCATTTGTAATGCTGCTCACTTTTCCAGCTACTACAAATATACAGCAGGACATGTGTGATATACTTCAAAACCTGATATAACAAACATTTCAGTCTGACTAAGCAGGTCTAGGATAAACGGACACAGTGCAATGTCAGCTAGCTGTGTGCGCTAATCATGCGTGACTAGGCCAGGAAAAGACACGAATGTGAAGCAGACCCGGATCCGGTGTGAGACCCCTTATCACGCATGGCCTGTCTCTTTAAATCCTTAACGCACCCTGTCAGAACCGCACATAGCTGACACATCAGTCCAATTAGCGCCAAAATACTTAGGATTTGTTCACTCGAGCCAGCCGTCACCACCGCACGAGCAGCCCCTCCGATCTCTGCACAAGGGCGGCGCTCATGCACATGTGAGTTATTTATATTACTGCAAAGGGACTTGTGTGTATTGAGGACGCGGTATCACAAGACCCTGCTGTAGATGTGCACTGAGGGGAATTTCAGATACCTGAACTGCAATAAAAAATCAGTGCACAGAACAAAAGTCTGACTAATTAATCACTTACTTTTTCTGCAACAGGTAATCAGTTAATATTATTTAAATAACACTGGCCTAAAGAAACATTGGTCCAACAGCAGAGGGAATTTTCCCACCGGGGTGGGGTCTCCTTGGGAGATTTAGCTGATGGGGGGGAGGTCCACCGAGTGTATATTTCGGGGCCCCCATATAGTGCTGGGCCCCCGATTCTGCCAGAGCGTTCATGCCCCTCTGACCCCCTTTCCTTCTGCGTTATTGTCCGTGTTTAAAGGTTTATCAGATGTGACATTAACATGGTGACCCATTTGGTGGGACGATGACAGGTACCGCGACGGCGTGGCCCGTATCCAGTGCGGCCCCTCTCTGCTCACGCGCCACGCGCCGCTGTCCTCGCTGTTGGAGCCCGGCATTAACTCCGTGTCTCTGACAGCTATAAAACAGCCACAGAATCCATCCCCTTGGCTAAAAATACACGCAAATACACAAACACGCAGCCAGCAAATCTACGCAGCGCTTGAAAATCGGCGTTGGTAATTCGGTAACATGGGGCTGGTGGCGTCGGGGAAGATGGGGCTAAAATAGGTGATAGTGATGGGAGGGTGGCGCGAGGCTGGAGGGGCAGAGTACGGTCGCCGCCAGGGGTGAACGCAGGGCGGCTGGATGACAGGGCAGGGACGGGGAGGGGGGGGGCTGCTATCTTTTGCTGGCAGATTAAAATACATTGTTCCCGGCTTGGATTACCAGCAAGGCCAGGAAGCCAAACAAGTCCTATTAATACAGTGCGGACGGACGGAGCAGGCAGAAGGCGTCACCCTTTGGCAGTGACCCGCCATGGTGCAGGGTTACAGCCAGACAGATGGTGACAAACAGCCAGATACAGCCCTGCTAATGTGTCGGAGAGGCCCAACTCGCCTCGAGACCCTGACATTTCCCGGAGCGAAGCAGGGAGAGGGAGTAGGGAGCGGAGGGGGGTGGCATACAAGGTGCCAGTGTAAGTGGCAGTCAGTCAGACACCATCTGCTTTGCTGCATCTGTTCATAGAATTAAAAAGAAAAAGAAAAAAAACATGCATCTCTCTCAGTATGAGTCTGAGCCACCAATCACAGGACAAATTGAAAAGGGATGTTTTCCAACATGGCTGACTTGTTGACAGAATGACCTACTAAGTGACTGCGCCCATTACAACTAAAACATTTTTTCCCCTGTTCTGTGACCCATCCATCCATCCATACATCCATCTTCCAGAGCCACTTATCCAGTGCAGGCCCATGAAGATCCCGAAGCTTATCCTTGTAAGCTTGGGCAATGAAGCACAGGACCCGCTGGCCAGGATGCGCTCAGTAATCAGTGTGAAAAAAAGAGCCCAATGATAATTCAAAAAATCTGACAAAAGGAAATAAAGCCTTAAACAGACCAGGGGTCGCCAGCAAAACAAAATAAACACGTAATGATCTGCTTCGAAGCACATCTTCCAGGCTTAGAATCGTGTCTCTTTTACAAACAGCTGAACCACAAAGGGCAATAATTCTCAGTTCACGGTAACATAAGCAGCTTCTATTTAGCGCTAAGAAAGCAAAGCGATAAGGCCAGACTAATAACCGCTACCGCTCGCTAGCCCACGGTCCGGCGTGTCAGCACTAACAGCTCACACGACCTCGCCGCTATCTGGGGGAGAATCCAGCCGGCTCTCATCCACCCTCAGCATCTATTTTCGCCCTGACTCACGCTACGCGGACGCGGCTAACTCCACTTGGCTGCATCGGGCCTACCCGACGCGGACCGTCTGACAAGAATTTGCTTGAAAGCGCTGGAGTATTTTTGCTTTATTAAATCGACAGGGAGCGAGGCGACCTTCAGACTGCTGTGAATTTGTTCAGTGTCTGCTTTCACAAATGCGCACGGTGTCCAGCTTCCACTTTACCAGGACCAGATGCCGGGACTAGGCATGAGGTCTGCGGCGGTGTGACTGCACACACGTCCAATCAAAATACAAACACATATCTCCAGTTCTCTCAATATATTTTTACGTAACGTCCTTTTCAACACGCTTCCTCCAAAGCATTTGACAAAGACTTAACAAGAACTGCAGGAAACAGTCAAAACAGCAGTTTATGTTGAATACGGTATAATAATCGGTGGGAGAACATTCCTGTGATAATGTTATGAGGGAAAAAAAAACACTATGGGGGTGTGATGAAGAGATGTAGGAATTATACAGCCAAGCATTGAAATGCAGAACTTTGAATGTGTATCTTACAAAGAGTAACTGGGAGTTCTGGCGCGATGGAGTTTTGGTGGGCCCTCATCTGTGAAGGAAGATCAGGGTGTTAACAGCACTGGTAACTCTCACGCATCTGGCGTGACACTCACGCTTTCAGACTTTCACGATTACGCGGTAAACCTTACGCCAAATCTATATTATTCCAATATAAACCTAAAATGAACTACAGAAAAAGTGTTGGGGTAGCTTTCAAATGCTTCAGAGCCTTAACATAGTAATGAACTGTTATATACGCGTAAATGCGTGTGCAAACTTGTCTCGAATTGAAAATCTCACTCCAGCCAGCTGATGGAAGTAACCCTGCATTAAGTGTTAATGACAACCGGACTAGTTTGGGCCAAGCAAAATTAGCAGAAAAATAAAATTCAATCCTGAAACTCATAACTAAAATCTATAACAAACACAGCATCTGGAAGCTACCGTACCCTATTACTGGCCGTGATCCTCACAGTAGTAACGTGTGATGTCTCTATAATGCAACGAGTGCCTGGATGGGATTCCGAAAAACAAGCAACAAATAATGGCTCAGCAACATCTTCACGTCAGGGCAGCAGAAGCCGCTGAGAAGTTTCTGGAGATCCACTGAACTGTTGGGGTCAAACAAGGCAGGACGCTTCTGGACAGCCGGCTTCTACTCCGAGGCGAATGCAGCTGACGCACCGAGCGCCATCTTTGTACAGCATGATGACGATCCCACACCACTGTGGAAAGGATCGGAAGAATCAGAGAACGATGCCTTATTTGCCATGTACAGGTACCTGGTGAGGGGTGGCACGGTGGGTCACGCCTCTGGGACTTGGGTTCGAGTCTCAGCAACGGCTCCGTGTGTAGAGTTTGCATATTTTCCCCGTGTCATTGTGGAGATTCTTTTGGCTGCTCTGCTTTCCAAAAAACATGGAATTTTTGCAGTCATCAAATTGCCTGTAGGTGCGAATGGTGTGTCATTGTGTCCTGCGATCCTGGGATGATCCCTACCTTGTGCCGCTAGGCTCCAGCGCCCCTGAATAGGACAAATGGTTACACAAAATGCATGGATGGAGGTATATTGGAATGCTTCTTTTCACGTATCCCATCATGCTTTGCTTTGAGACATACACACGCTACATATGCAGAATGGCTTGGCGTCCAGGAACAGCCATTTATCTGGTGCCTCTGTGGCATTTGACGTCCTTGCTGAAGATCCTAACAGACATGTGACTGTCCTGCTAAAGATATATTTAAAGATATATATATATATAAAGATATATATCTCCAGATCAGAGGCACAGAAGCCTAGCTTGCTGTTCCACCTCCCGTGAAGTCCCGGGGGGGGGGGGGGGTGGTGGCGGCGTATCGGTGAGTTTGATCTGCTGTGTCAAACTCTACAGCGTCACGGCGCAGACACACACCAGGCGCTCTGCTCTCCTCCCGCCCGCCTGCCCGCGCGGCCCGCGCTGAAAGGCCCGTTTGATTCTGCCCCGGCGCCATCCCCGGTACACTGCGTGTTTTCCTTGGAGCAGGAGTCCAGTAAGCAGATCCAGGTTCCTCGTTTACTGTCACTCAAAGAGCCCCTTTTTCTCCATTTCTCCTTCTCCAGCGTGAGACATCCCTCCTTCTCACCTTCCTTCCCTGCGAGCGCTCCAATCTGGCTCGTCCCCTGCTTCCCTCCGCTGGCACGCTAACATAAACACAAGGCCTACGCTCATATAAAGCCTCGATTCTTTTCCCTTGCGTTCGAAAAGGGGGAAAAAAATGAAAAAGAAAAACATGTATGGTCATTTTTGGCACCGGTCAATGGGTCCCGACAATGTTTTCCCTTGTTCTTTAAAATTGCTGGTTTGCCTTTCTAAGAAATTCAATGTCAAATAAAGTCCCAATTTTTAAATAATCTTAAAGCTGACGGAACGATAAGGTTCCAACTGAAAGTGAAAACACGTATTTTGAGAAACTTACAAAAATGTTTCTCAGCTCGCTGGTAGAACGTCTTAATTCCTGCCGAATGTGGCCGCCACGTGCACTGGCTGACCAGGACAGGGGCTGTAGACCATGTGAAGTTAATTTCCCATGTTTGTGGCTGTACAACAGCAGAAGAAACTGGCACTGCATTTGCCGAATGTGATACGTTTGTTGGTATGCTAACTACTGCTTAGCAGTACTAGAGCTGAAGGCCCTGCCTTGTAGCAGTTCCTACATCGCACTTTGGACTGGATTTCTGTAGTACTGTGCAAAAGACTTAGGCTGCCAAAGAAAATGACATTTAAATTATGTTTATGCTGGTATTAAACTATGGTTTTATGTCTGTCAAAATGTGACAGCTTAGCCATTTCAAAACCTCTCCTCAAGTCAACCCAATACTTGTAGTTACCATCCAATATACCCCGGAGGTTTTGCAACCGCTGTTTCAGGGAGATTTTTGCCTTCCTAAAAAGTTCTTTAGCACCCCCCACCCCACCCCAAATAAATGTACAGTAATTAGCTTAATTAGAGTGTTCTTTTTCATTTACGGCGCCCTCCAATAAAATCTCAAGCCCTCCTTTTTGGAAATCTCCGGAGATATTCGTAAATATACTCAAATATTTGTTGAGCGACTAGTACATCCTGTCTGGCTAATCACTGCCTCATGAAGTTCACAAATTAAGTTAATAAATTAAATGGGTTGGTGGTGAAATGTAAGAAATATATGGAACGGCTGAGGTGCCCCTGAGGAGAGGTTTGGGTGCTGAAGCCGTGTTCATCAAACCATTAATAATAATAAAAAAAAGTCTTTTTGGACAATAGAAGAAATTCTTGTTACCTTTTATTGTATTATTATTTATTTATATATACTCTAATATTAAATTATAGACAAAATATGCCCAGATAAATAACTTTAAACATAATTTTCTTTGAGGGCCTAAGACTTTTGCACAGTACTCGATGTTCCAAACATTTAAGAATTTATGACATATAGCAGGTTTTTGAAGGTTATTGCGTATTTAATTAAAAATGTATATTACATGTAGGGGTGGCATGGTGGTGCAGTGGTTAGCACTATCACCTCACACCTCTGGGACCCGGGTTCGAGTTTCCGCCCGGGCCACATGTGTGCGGAGTTTGCATGTTCTCCCCATGTCGTCGTGGGGTTTCCTCCGGGTACTCCGGTTTCCCCCCCACA
>JAODJX010000040.1:8513720-8530970 GCA_026776945.1 Isichthys henryi | reverse complement strand
TTGCTTCCGGGATAGGCTCCGGACCCCCCGCGACCCAGTAAGGATAAGCAGTTTGGAAAATGGATGGATGGATGGATCTTACAGGTACCACACAAAATTTCCTCCTCAAAAAAATTCACATGGTAGTACTGGTTGTTAAGAATGAAAATAAGCAAACCATAATTACAATGTTTCATCTCTGATTGTGGATCAGTTTATTTACAGTAAAATACAGAGATTTCATTGGTGGAGTGTGACCATCTGTTCTGTGGATGGGTAATTATGGACATCTACTGGCTTCCAGCACAAATTTCTCTGCAATGCTGACAGGCACCAAGACTGGAGCGGGGGCTTCCTGGCAGATATGACAGGAATGGGGCTGCAGAATTGAGCTTTGAGATTAATTGCATTTTATGGAATGTCAAATGTAATTAGGTAAACATGTAGCGTGTTAAATATGCCAATAAATGACATTTCACAAATGGAATGAACAGTGAGCCAGAGACAGACCTAGATTCTGGAGACCCTTCTGGTTGTTATAGAGGCGTGTAACCCTCTCCATCAGCTCCCACTTCTCACAGCAGCCGGTGTAGCTGACGAAATTGCGGGCGAGGATCTCCTTCAGCTGGCGCACGCTCAGGGCCTCGATGTCTTCCACGGTGCTGATGTCCGCCAAGGATGCTCTGCGACCAGGAAGCATGGTCTCCTCTGTGTCAGACTGGAGAGGAGGGCAGATTTAAAAATTGCTGACCACCTGGACCCAGGCTGCTGATCTGTCAAAGGATTCCCTGGGTTCTTGTGAGACCAGTACAGATGTGCTGTTATCCAGGGTAAAATGGAACATTTACATTTTTAAAAATGTAAAATTTCCAAGCTCATCGGGATAAATGTCAGAGACGTTGTTGTTCTACTCCTTAAACATGAACATCCAGCAATCCCTTTAGTCTTATTCAGCTCCAAACAAAGATGTTTTAGCAGTTTATAAATAAGTCGAGTCATCTTGCCCAGACTGAAAAATCAAACATTCAAACCTGAGATTCCTGTTCGTCTTGGACCTCTGTGTCCATCTCATGATCAGGCGTCTCCTCTGGACTGGAGGTCATGGGGACAGACAGACCCTGGGCGAAAATTTAAACCAGTAAAGGATTCAAGATTTATATCTGTCACATGCATGAATGCAGTGGTACATCAGCAGTGAAATGAAATTGCTGCTACCCCAGTCTGTGCAAAAAACACAAGGTAAAATACAGAAAAAAAATGAAAAGCATATAAAAGTAAAGAAAATAAGTAAATATTATGGTTGCATGATGTCACATCGCGACATCATGTGGTGCATTTAGAGGAGGAATGAAACATCTGTCCGGGCGCCAGCATCTCAATACTATATGAACGTTTATTTACGCCCACAAATCAGTAAACAGACTAGCAGTGCACCACTTCAGTGTTTATTGCTTCCATGACAGATGCATGTGGCGTGCACCGCTAAAGAAATTTAAGGATACGGCGTAGTTATACAGATTACTAACTTATGGGCGTCACAATATGCCCCTCATTAACGTTTTAGGTGCACTACTAATCTGCCTACCAAATTGTAGGCATAAGTAAAAATCCGCAAAGTACGGAAGAGCTGGCATTCGGTCAAATGTTTCGCCTGTCATCTAAAGCCCTGGCGATTATCGCGCACGCGTCATATCATAGCGAGTAGATCGGGATGTGATATCATGCAGCCCTAGTAAATATGAGAAAATATTTAAAGTGCAGGTTGGAGTTATAGTGTATTTTAGTTTTTAATTGGGGGTGTTAGTTAATGACCCTAAATGCCCGGGGGTAGAAGCTTCTCCTCAGTCTCTCTGTCCCAGCCATAAAGCTCTGGAGGCGCCTGTCTGTGTGCAGCCACTGGAACAGTTTACGGTCAGGGTGGGTGACAGTTTTTGGGATGACCTCTTAGTCAGCCAGCAACACTGGGTCCCCAGGCCTAAAGCGGAGAACCACTGCTTATTACTGGCTGAATGAGGTCATCCTAATATCCCACACCAGCACCTCACTGGATCTGCTTCCCCACTCCTGGTTTATGACGTGGATGGTGAACCCTAAAACAGTAGTATTTAGTGATCATTTTCTTCCCTGAAAGTTAAGCCATTTTTCCCTGGAAAATCTTTACCTGGTCATCACTGGGGCCATGAGGCTCCAGGTCCATAGACGAAGGTGGGTCAGGAGGTGTGGACAGGTGAATGGGGCTGGGGGCAGCTTCTAGTGGGGTCGAGCTTGGCTGAGACATTGCTTCGCTGCTGCTGCTGTTGCTGGGTGTCTGCTGGCCAAGCACCAGCTCCACCAGCTCCTCCTTCTCACGGCACATCTGGGTGGGGACCTCGTGCAGGTGCAGGTAGTCCCTCAGGTCCTTCACCTTGAGCCTCATGAGCGCCGCCCGGTCAAAGAGGGTGCCGTGGAAACGCAGGCACGTGAGGCAGAGCCGCGGCCGAAGCTCCAGCTGCACAGAGCATCTGCTGCAGAAGCTCTTCTTGCAGTCCACGCAGACGTGCTGCAGAGACCAGGCCACACCAGCAATATTACACAGCACATGCAAATTCTGCTCAGAAACTAGGGCTGCACGATATCACATCGCGGTATAATCGCATATAGAGCCACACGCGCAATAATCACCAGGGATTTGGATGATGGGCGTAAACATTTTTCTGGATGCTGGCTTTACTACATGGACATTTACTTACGCCCACAATTTAGTACACAGATTAGTAGTATACCTAAACTATTAACAAGAGGAGTACTGTGACACCCATAAGTCCGTAAATTCGGCATATTCTTATGTTTATTAACTTCAGTTAGCGGAACAAGCACCATACTGCCGTTTTCTTATACCACAAAAGTGAGAAGCACTGAAGTGGCGGCGAAGAAAGGGACAGTTCAGCGGCCACATCATCATGAAAAAGAGAGATATTGTGGATAAACAAGGTAAAAACTACATCGGTGGTGTGCCGGTACTTTCTGCAGTGCAAAGTCCGACATGTTTATTATGTTTGCGCCCATTATCTGAAACCGTTGTGATTATTGCATATGTGCCATACGATCGCAATGTGATAGTGAACCCCTAACAAGAACCAACATATACAGTTCAAAGCCCTTGCTGCTTGGCCATTCATGTACAGTTATCCACAATGGCTGAAAACAATGTTCCTTTAATTTGTAATGCAATTTGCTACAAATTTAATATGCCTTATCGCCATGTGTACACTTAAACACTAAACCAATTACAATTACGGTAGCCTGTTTCCATGTAAATTGTGCAGTAGGCTACTAGGTCAAAAATAACCGACTGACTTCTATTTGTCCTTTGAATGGACCTGTGGGTATTACACTCAATCCCACTGGGTTCAGTGAGTGTCCTTGCTTAGTCTGCCCTATGGCCATAAATGTTTCTAATGGTTAAAAACATCGCAAATGACTGTAACAGCAGGAAGTGAACGGAATTGAAAAGAAATGGTATCTATGAAAGGCTGCTTTTTAAGCAAAAGTAAACATAATTCAGGTGGCTCTCTTAGTTAAATGTTACTGGAATTAAACAAGTGGCAAGGCAAGCATGACGAGTTTGAATATGTTATTTGCAGAAAATTTACAAGTGGTACAGTGGTTAGCTCTGCAAACCCGCCCTCCAGATTTGTTGCCAAAATAAAGCCAAACCATACCTTTAATTTCCTCCAACCGGTCAAATACATGCAATCCAAATCAATAGCTGTCTATCACTTTCCTTCGTGTATGAATGCGTCTCTGTTTAACACCTGGAGACCGACTTGTTATATGAACTCTGTGTTTACTGATACAGGCTCTGTTCTCAGACAACACTGGTGCAGTGTTAAATTGAATCCAATCAGAATTTACTCCACCAGCAGTGTACTGAGGAGGTTGCTATCATTTACTTTGAGATCCGATTACAAGAATCTTGTTTTCTCAAAATTAGAGAAGGTGCTGAGACTGTTCATGAACAGTGTTTGTAAGGTTACAGTGACCTCTCTTAGTGTATTTAATAGCAAAGGAGACTTTACCTTCCTGGCTAAAGTTCCAAAACAGCCACCACATGCTTTGCACAAGACCTCAGGGGCAGTTGTTGAACGATTATACCCCGAGTTCAGGTAGGTCTGTCTCCCTGTGTTGCCGTTCCCTTCCACTGTGGTGGCGTTTGTTTCTACGCAGAGCCAGCTACAGCAGGATGTCCACATGCCTGAAAAAAAGCAGAAAAAATTACCCAGGTTGTAGAATTAGATGCACTGCATTTATAGAACATCCCCAGAGAGTACACTGAAATCCAGTGTAGAACTTTAAGGACATCAGCAGGTGGTTCATACTCACTGTTGTCACAAACGCAACCCTTGGGTATTATTACTAGTCGAATTGGAACTTGCATCACATATTCAGATCTGTTACACCGGGTAAGCTACAAAAATGTTGCATCTAGCCTGCGTAACAGAAAGCCATCCCTATTTACTAAAAAGTGGACTGTCTGAGCCAGATTCGGTAGAACTTTAATATTCATAAAAGAAAAGCGTCACTGCGATAGAAAAAAATTGAATGCTTTACTATCGATTTATCAATCAAATTAATAACAGCCGGAAAATCTGCGTTACCAAATAAAGATTAAGCCAGGAATGAAAAACACCTACAGTTACACTGTCCAAAAGCCACAATGAAGTCTTTGTTCCACAGAAACTCTAGCTTGAACCATGTAGAGCGGCGGAGCACATATTTATAGAGAGCCATTTGATTCCAATGTTAAGAAAGTATAATTTTAAAATTGTACTTATTTCTACAATTCGATTTTTATTATTGTGCTATACATGCTAATGTGCTCCACCGGTAAAAACCAAGACAGAGCTGATTTTATCATATTGGTTTAATACTTTTTAAATTACGTTACTTCACCCTGTACCATTAGTGAATTTGCATTTAAATTAATTTCTCAGTATTTAAAAATGCAATATGAACAATGCAAATATTCTTTGTGACTTTAATAGGTTGAAATGTTTCGGCCAATTGCCATATTTTATCCAGATACACCCTACTATGAAAACTGGACCAAGCAATGTAGCTGTGAATATATTAAAAGACTCCAATCATACATATCATAAAAATATTAAAAGCCTGGATAGGGAGCAACATCAGTGAAGAACAAACTCAAGTAACTAACTAATCAATTCTGAGCTATGAATACAGCCCGTTTTTGAAACATTTTGATTATACAGCACCGGTCAAATATTTGGATACACCTACTGAAAATCTTGTCTTTCTTTCAAGATAATGACCCTAAGCACACCTTGAGGTTATGTATTATCTTGTAAACAAGGAAAGAGATGGAGTGCTGTGACAGGTGACCTGGCCCCCACAATCCCTCCGACCTAAACCCTACAGAGTTGGTTTGGGATGAATTGGATCAAAGAGTAAGAGTAAGGTAGCCGACTGGTGCCCAGAACTTGTGGAAACTCCTTCAGGACTGTTGGAGAAGCATTCCAGGTGGCTACATCTGGAAGCTGGCTCAGAGAACGCCGAGTCTGCAGTGCTGTCATCGAAGCTAAAGGGGGCTATTTTGAGGAGTCATATGTTGAACACTTCTCTTAGTCATTGTAATGCTCAATAAGTATTACTTCATTCAGATCAAGCCAGGCTTTTTACTATAAGGTGAATACCATAACTAAAATAGACACAAATGCATTAAAAGCAGGTATGTCCAGAGTTTTCACTGATACTGTACAATTACATATGCAGATGCTCCTCTACTTACGACTGAGATATGTTCCGAAAGGCCGTTCGTAACATGAAATGTTCGCAAGTTGTTATTCAACATCATTTTAAGGGTATACGCAAGTACTAAGAACTAGGATCCTGGGAGTACGCACACTACGCTGCTTTGCGGCGGGAGTAGTAGCCAGAAGTTGCACTACCCGGAACTGATGCGCAGAAAAAAAAATTGATATTACGGACAATCTGAATTTACAGTCCTCATCGTTCGGATGTCTGAAAGTTCGTAAGTTCAAAGTTCGTAAGTTCAAAGTTCGTAAGTTCAAAGTTCGTAAGTTCAAAGTTCGTAAGTAAAGGAGTGGCTGTATATATTTACTACATATCGGTGTCAATAGTTTCAGATATACAGATAAGTTTATCAAAACCACTGATAACAGTCTAATCAGTAAAAATCATCATGAGATTGAATATTTTATTTGGTGATTTTCCGTGCAATCAAAAAACTGTGTTTTAATACAAAAATACACAAATAAGCATCACTGATGTACAGGTTTCAAAAAGCACCATTATACCCAACACAAGGCCAATGCATCATCCAGTTTTTGCAAGTCCTGACCAGAACTGTAAGAACCACAAATGAATTAAAGCTCTACTCTCCTCACTGTAAACAATTAAACAATGACGGCACTGTGCTGCTTAACACACAAGGACACAGTTCTATATGTAAATGGTCTCCCACTTCAGTGTTAATGGATCAAAGGTCTAAGGAACAGGGGAAAAAGTACATATCCGGCTTGAGCCTGTGGTGAGACACAAACAAAAATAAACAGAAGTCATACACAAAAATATTCGGGAACTTTTGCCCTTATCACATGGATAAGTTTGCCCGTTGTGAACTCTACTTATGTTTTAAAGAATCAGTAAGAAATTTAGTTTAAAAAAAAAAAAAAACACCCAGACGTCAAAGTATACTACAATACTACATTTATTATTGCTGTTGGCAAACTGATTCTTTGTCAATCCAAAAGGGACTGGGGGAGAATTTTGAAAACGTGGTTTTCATTTAGGACGACTTGGACTGTGTCTTTGTGGCACTCCCTAGCCTTTGTTTAAGGACACCAGGCAAGTCTTATTACACACTTGGGTGTACTGATAGCCAAAACAGGTTACGGTGTTTCAGCTCTTCCCGTATAAACTGTACAGTGACTAAGGTCAAGCTGAATTGTTGGGGCAGTTAAACTGTTTCCGCTCACACATAAACCTCGCCCTTGGTTTTAAATATTTAGCATTTCATGCGTGTCATGACAGCCAAACGTGGATACAAACAAAACGAGCGAAGAAAACGTTAAGTCACAAGAGAAGACGCTCTGTAGTAACATTTAGCTGACAAAGGTCATTTCCAACTCTCTCAGTCACAAGATAAGTTACCAGTTCAATCCTAGGTGGCTTTAGATGCCAAGTACACAGCGCAGCTAAGGAAATCCATCTCCGCTTACAAGTAAATATTTACGGAAGCCACGAAGTAAAGCATCAATTAAGCAACAACTCCGTAAAGCATCAATTAAGTTAAAAGCCTACCTTCTCGTCAAGTACAAAAACGTGAAGCGTATATTTATATTCCTGTCGCAGGACGCTCCTTGAGTATATAAACATTTGGCTGTATGTGGAATCAAGGCGCAGACCGACCGTCGAGCTTTTTTGTTTTTTACGCGCCGCTAATGTCGCTCCGTTAAATTGTCTCTCACTGCTGACTGAGCGCGCGCGCGTTTCCTTGGCGATTTCTTAAGTTTAGCGCACGCACGCACGCACGCGGGTCCCGAACGCGTGTTGCGGGAAATTACGTCCTCTGAGGAGAGGTACTTTAATTATAATAGAATTAAATGAATGCACATCGCTGTTACTGAACTATATGAACTTAGCTGCATTATTATAAAGTATTATGTAAACACTACAGACAGATTTAAAATATATATATATATTAATCCTCTAATAATACATGGTTCCGACTAAAATGACGCGACGGTATAATATATACAGCTACACATTAGCCAGTCAGGCCCATTGCAAAGAGCTTTCTACAAAGCGTTCATTCAAGTACTTCGCTGTTTCTCTAAGCATTAAATGTGCAATGTTTAATTTAAGCTCGCAGTAAACACTCCATGCACAGTGGTATCACCAGTAGAAAGCAGTGACATTTAACAGCAAAGTGTTTTAGTTAAGGAACAGAGTTTGTGATAAGATGGTTTAGTATTCCAGGATAAACAAGGATACTGTGTCATTGAAAAAGTCATTGTTTAAATTTGTGATTTTGTCTGTATAAGTTCCTTTTAAATTGAACAACTGAAATGTACTTAGCAATGGAAGTACACAATATCTGAGAATGCAGTAAAACCTCGCATCCCATTTCATGACCCATATTTCATGTGTTTCATAGTGAAATATAGTTCAGCCCCTAACGATACACAGCTCTGAACTTACAAAAATTTCTAAAATCAAGAGACTCTATAATATATATATGTACAGACCTACACATCAGCCATGCATGTCCATAGTGTGTAGTGTTAATATTATTTAAGTACTTTTTCAGTTCATAATGTGTTAGGTGCCACATGCTTTATTCAAGATTGTAGTAAAGAGGTCCTAAAAGAGGAATTGCTAAGATTTCGCGGTACACTAAGCACAGAGGTTTAAGAATTGGGTTCATGACCACAGGATATCTGGTTCATTGCTGTTGTGTCCTTAAGCAAGGCAAGGAACCCGAATGAATCCAATACTTAAAAAAATTCTGTATCAAATATTTTAGATTTAAATAACATGATTCTTTAAATATCATTTTGCATTTTACTTACTAGCATTAATCCATGAGATCTGGGTAACGCCTTCATTCATTCCCACGTCAAAATACATACTCCATACCGTAGAACATACTGTACCATTTATCTACATAGAAAAACGCTTGCCTTTTGGCATTTTAGAAGAAACATTCTTAACAAAAACTATCGTAGTAGAAACAGCTCAGCATCCACTGTTACCCACTGAACGGGGCATTTTTTTCTAGATGCACAATTTAAATAATGGGGGTCTTCTACGATTACTATTCATATTCTGGTCCGTTTGATTGAAATGTGAAGATATTTCAGGACAAACTGCTCACCTAACAATAACTGTTTCAACATGGACCAAATTGTTTTTTGCTAATTCTATTATTAGAAGTTCATGCCGACACACCTTCAGCAGCCACAACACTCAAAATAATTCCACTGTGACCTTATCCGAAAACGTGGGCCTAAGTATGTGGACTATCGCATAATTCGCATCCTTTCATTTAAGCAACTTTTCCGCACGTTTATTTCTTATATAAACCAGTCGCTATTCAGATAAAAATGCGTATTATAGCATGCGATACCTTATGTGAAGCAAATCCTTACTGTCGTGGCCATCTCCTTTTCTTGAGTCACTACAGCATCAATCCATACATTTATTGAACCGCGGTATGTGTGTTAATTCCGACGTATTAGTACTTAGTACGGCAGCAATCTGTAATTGTATGACGTTTTATGCATAGTTGAAGGGCTTCTTTCTCAATAGGTACATCATGTTATTTTGTAACGGGTGTGATATCTATGGTACCCTCGCGCCTCCGGATATGACGCAATGACGGCGGCTGTTGTCGCGTTCCTGTTGTGGCGCGAAATTCTGCGGCTGTCTCTGCATTAGCCATCCGACCTGTAAAACTTAAGCTAAAGCAGAAATATGGACGTGGAGATGAGAGAAACAGATTCTGAACAAAGACATTCAGAAATCCAGTCTAAGAAGGAAGACGCTTCCGGGAAGAGTAGTGCGTATGAGCTGCCATGGTAATTTTTATTTTATTGATAATGCATTGCTAATACAGAAGAGTTATCATGCTTGTGTTGGTAATGTACTAAGTAGTTTGATTGTTAACTTCTTTCCGATTCGAAATCATACAATAACTTTTGAGAAATATAAGGAAGCTACATATGTTTGTATGTTAATCATTAGTGTCATATTTTAAAGAAACGATTATTAGTACCAGTCGTTGATAAGAGTATTATGAATAAGTGTAAGTTTCAGCAGATAGCATAGTGGTTAAGGATATAGCAGTGTAAGTTGAAGGTTGTCTCAATTTTAATTGAAACTATTCCGTCAGAATATTTATTTGGCTAAAGAATACCTATTAGTATTGAACTTCGTAAATTAAAGTTCTTCGATTGCTGCATACAGGTGCTACATAATAATCTATATATTTTTAAAACAGGGTGGAAAAGTACAGACCACTGAAATTGAGTGAGATAGTTGGAAACGAGGAAACTGTAAGCAGACTTGAGGTACGTTTACAGTAAAACTGCTTCTTACCTATAACTTAGATATCTAATTATCTTGAGCGCTGAAACCTGAATCTGAACGGTTTGGGCTTTACTTGCAGCGATTATATTGGCACATTTAACTAACTTTGTTGCATATTGGTCCAGGTGTTTGCCAGAGAGGGAAATGTACCCAACATCATCATAGCTGTAAGCCTTCTGCCGTCAGTCAGTGTCACACAAATATAAATCATTTGAAGTTGTCTAAGGAGACTTTTAACATCTTTAAGTAAGAGGCTATTTCCCACTCCCCTCCTAACGTGGTTGTGGTTATAGGGTCCCCCTGGCACTGGGAAGACCACCAGCATTTTGTGTTTGGCGCGTGCTCTCCTTGGCCCTGCAATGAAAGATGCAGTGCTTGAACTGAATGCTTCTAATGACAGGTTGAGACCGTCTGTTAAAGCACACGATTATTTAAAGAGGCACATATCATGCACAGTAAAGTTTTGGGCTGTTTCTTTGGTGATAATTGTATGTAAATCTTTTGCAGAGGTATCGATGTTGTTAGGAACAAGATTAAAATGTTTGCGCAGCAGAAAGTAACTCTTCCAAAAGGTCGACACAAGATAATCATCTTGGATGAAGCCGACAGGTCGGTGCTTCCTTTAACATGTTTCGGTAGATGTGTGACAGGGAAGTACAGTCCTACTGAAATTGAATAGTGTGTTTTCCTCTTGTATGACTACATGGGTTAGGATTAGGGGGCGTCTGAAAAAAGACGCACAATTTAAATGGGCTTGTTCATTGTGGTACTCATTTCTAATTTTAAAATTGACTTGAATAGTCATCCCTTAATATACCCTGTCAGAAACTATACTCTTAGTATACTCTGTTGTTCCTTTGAGGGCACAGCTGCTTACCACTGGAGCTGTACCCTCAAGGGTCTAGCAATTGTACCCTAGCTGTAGGTACATTTAACTTTGAGTCTAATTTAAGGTGGACTTTAAGGAACACCCCCAAGGTACACACGACATTAATGCACCCCAAATGTTATAAAAATGTTCCTCATAGTCTATTTCTGTACCTTAAACGGTACATTTACCTACAGATGGGGTACAATGATGATATTGTACCCTGGCTGAACATGATATCTCATTTTCAGTGGGCAATGGAAGGGCACCTAATAGATTTCTAACCTAGTAAAATTAGTCCTCTACCTAATAAGGATGTGAATGCAATGATCTCTTGATGCGTCAAACTAAAGGAATTTCAGAATACTGCAATCAGCAGACTGGTTGGAGATTGATTTAAAGTGTTTTAGACATGATTAAAAAACTCAGCCCAAAACCAGTCCAACTTGATTGTAGTCTTAGTACTTTTACAGTATTTTTGGGAGGGAGTATAGGGGCAAACAGTAAGTGGTGTGAGTGATGGAAATGTAACCTCTCGTTGTAGTACAGTTAATAATCACTAGCTAAATGAAGTACTGTAAATTCTGCAATTCTGGAAAAGATTCACAAATGAAGTTGTAAATTTGGCACAAATAACTACCACAAACATATGCCAAAAGTTATATTGCAACTGAATTTATTGGATTTGACATGGAATGACCGTCTTGTTCGTCTTCGTAAAGTGCTCTGCGTAATTACACTTCATGGTAGACATATTCATTAGCTACTGCTGGGTGAAATCGGTGACATAGCCTGTCTGCCCGCTGCTTTCAGCATGACGGACGGGGCACAGCAGGCTCTCAGGAGAACGATGGAGATCTACTCCAAGACGACTCGCTTCGCTCTCGCTTGCAATGCGTCGGACAAAATCATTGGTGGGTATCTGGCACAGGGAGTGAGATTCGAGCAGAAGTAGATGTGCTGCTTTCTGTGAATAAGCCAATGTTTGTCATTCCCGTCCTCGGAGACCCAGCAAAAAGGAGTATCTGGCAGGGAGCTGGAACAGATCAAAAACGTGGATCCTCTGTGGGTCACTGAGGTCGGGGTTGGGAAACATTCCCTAAAGGAAGAGACAGGGTTCCCACTCTTTTCCATGGATTATTTTATAGGACTTTTCCTGGAAACTGTTAATTGATGGTTCAGGCTAGCCGGAATGAAGAATGAAGATTGTTCCACACACCATTGTTTATTTCTATGGAAGTCCTATTTATAAGCTGAAACGTTGAATCTGCTTGCTACAGTGATGCTAAATCACGATGTGATGACTTTGCAGTTGCATCCATAGTGTGGCCGACGGCAATTCACATATTCAAAACTTCATATGGCAATATTTGTTTGCCGAAATATTTTTCCCGGAGAGTACAAGATTATCCAGGACATTTTTACTTTTCCCTCTGTTTCCATAACTGGAAAATTGGTTGACTAACCCTGAGAGTTGAGTTTAGGTTATTTTGGAGAGTGTGCACTGTGTGACCATCCACAGTTTCTGGGATATTATGGCAGGATGCTAATGTTGAGGATTCACAATAAGACATGGAGAGGGGTACTGAGTTACAGGACACGCATGATGCTCAGGGTGACTGCGCTGTCACTCCAGAGCCTATCCAGTCCCGCTGCGCGGTGTTGCGCTACACCAAGCTGAGGGACGAGCAGATAATGACGCGGCTGATGGAAGTCGTGGAAAAGGAGACTGTGTCCACCACTAACGACGGCTTGGAGGCCATCATCTTCACCGCACAGGGAGACATGAGACAGGTTCGCAAATATTTATTAAAAAGAAAAACTCATTGTATCCAATAATCAGTCTTGAAGTTATAATATAATTAAACAATGTATGTGTCTTTCACAGGCGCTAAATAATTTGCAGTCAACGCATTCTGGATTTGCCTTTGTCAGCAGTGAGAATGTGTTCAAGGTATTGCTCTCTGGGCCCAATTCCACTGGGATTTCATACCAGTGACAGAGAGAGTCTCATTCTGTGAGTTTGGTCCTCGGCAGGTCTGTGACGAGCCCCACCCTCTGCTTGTGAAAAGCATGCTGGAACACTGCGTGAACGCCGACATTGATGAAGCCTACAAGGTATCGTGCCGAAGACGACGGCTTTGGCCAAATCTGAAGCGACTTGGCTCACCCTTTCATTTTTTTATTTTTTGTCCCTTTTTAGATCATCGAGCAGCTCTGGTCGCTTGGCTACTCGCCCGAAGATATAATTGGGAACATCTTCAGAGTATGTAAAACATTCCAGATGCCAGAGTATCTGAAGCTGGAGTTCATCAAGGTAAACTGATGCCAGGAGATCAAGTTCAGATCAATTGGTCCATCAGAATGGCATCTTGCCAGATTCCTTTCGTTCTGAAAATTTGATTTTTATATTAACGACTATAGAAGTATGATAGGCCAGAACATCGGACTGCAGTAGCCAGGCTTTAAATGCCGGAATGTTCCTCTGTCTTTAGGAGATCGGCTATACTCATATGAAAGTAGCAGAAGGTGTCAACTCCTTGCTACAGATGGCAGGGCTCCTGGGTCGACTTTGCGCCAAGACAGCGTCACCCAATGCCAGTTAGACGCTAATCTCCTTGGCTGCCGCTGTGCTACTCCACTCAAGTGCACTTACTGTCACCCAACACCGAGCTGGTACTACATTGGGGGACGTCGTCATCGCCGGATCAACGGGACCGTGATAAATGGACGGAAATGCAGAGGCAACACAAATCGGTCACTTAAAATTGAAAGTAACCTAGGTCATATTTCCTGATAGTATGATCACTTATTCTATGCTTATGTTTGTTTGTGATTGTAGTTTCGTAATAAAAATCCGTACGTGATGTGAGGATTATACACGTCTCAAGTATTTCCATTGCCAGCTTACAGGATTGTTTGGCACGTTTTATAATTGAGAAACTGCAAGAAATATGCATAAATATTCTGTATTTCAAAAATATGTAATAATGTTTACAGCTGTGTATATTAATGTCTGTACAAACTGCCTCTGCTACTCATTCAACTTGTGGAACCACTGAAATTGCCTTAAATCTGAATCATACGCACAACACAACATGAATTACTTCACGTGTGACATTCAGTGGAAAGTAGCAGCGCTACCTAGTGGTCAGAGCAGGGTACTTAATGCGCTGCTAATGCTCCAGCTTGGCACAAATGCAAGCCTCTTAGTGAATAACCAGATCTATAGGGGGTGGGGATTTGAAGGAACTTCCTAGCGGGCCACATGTTCAGCATCAGGCAATTATTTCCCAAGAGGACTGTGCAGTGCATTCAGGAAACGTTTCAGAGTCTGCTGAATCTCTGCAGGGTTCTTCTGACGGTGTTTCGTTGCTTCGATCTTTAACCGTTCACGTAATCACATTCATCTGTGGGTGAAACAAATGGTGCATGTATCAGTGAGGTACAAGTATGGCAGATGATCAACTGTAATATATACTGGAGAGAATATTAAAAAAACTATATATATAGAGGTACAGACCATCATCGTCCTCTATGAAGTTGCAATTTGCGTATTCTGCAATGCAAGATGTAATAGTTACAGTATGACCTCTTCTTACGTCAGATCTTAAGCTAAATGAAATCGCCAATCACAAGTTAGACGCTCTCTGCCCTCCAAAATTTGACCTATTCCTCCTTTGCCCGATACCTTTTAGCTGTGCTGTTCTGAAGAAAGAAACACCTGAGGACGCTACCCTTCTCTGCCTATGCTGAAGAGTGAGTAAGTCTGACAAATGTTTAAATGTCTATGTAAGCACACATTTACCGTCAGTAATGGTACGTTCTTTTGTGGATTAATGCAGCCCAAAGGGTGACATGGATACCAGTAAAGGGCCGCTTAGCGGAGAGAGGAATGCCAAATTCAATGTTAGAAGTTAATTAAACATCATCAGAGGTGAGCGGTTCAATTTTGTTTATGAAAAATTAGCTAGTTATGTTCATGCACAGTTGGGCAATACCCACACCACCAAGCATTATTTTCACAAATAAATATGCATTTTGGGTGCAGAATAGAGTCAGATAATCCCTCCCAACTGGCTTACAGAACCATTAGAATACTAAACAAAAACAGGAAAGACAGGCCAGTAAGGTTATGGTTATCACATTGCCGTGACACCTAATGACCACCACTGACCCTTAGGATATCCACAGCTTTTTAGGTTAATCCAGTGGTTCTCAAACTCGGTCCTTGGGCCCCACTGCCCCGCTTGTTTTCCAGCTATCCCTGCCCCACACACAAGTCCCAGCTGTCTTTCAGCTTCTGATTGACTGAACACACCTGATCCAGGTAATCAGCAGTGTATAGGGCAGGGAAGGCTGGAAAACAAGCAGGGCAGTGGGTCCCGAGGACCAAGTTGTACAACCACTGGGTTAATCACACACGGGAAGTGCAGATACCTCACAGCTGTACTACGCACAGCTATTAATGATAAAACGCCAGGTATAGTGCAGAGTTGTGATAGATTGCACATGCAATGTTTAAATCACTCATTTACACTGATATTTCAGGGACTACTACACAATATATGGGTAAAAGTATGTGGACACACACTTTGCAGAGGAATTGCCTAATAAAGTCTCATCCATAGCTTACAGGTGTATAATTAAACACAGTCATGCAAACACTGACAACAAGCATTAGCAGCAGAATGGGTGGTTCTGCAGAAGAGATTATTGACTTTCCACTTGGCACCATACCATCGTTCCAAAAAGTCAGTTTGCCAATAGCTGCCCTGGTCACATGTAGTGAAGTGGAAACACCTGAGAGCAAGTTCAGCTGCGAGGTGGGGGGACCACACAAGCTCACAGAGAGGGACCTGATCACCCAACATCAATTCCCAACCTGAATGACAGCAGATCCCACCAGCAATGTTCCAGCCTCTAATGGAAAGCCGTCCCAGAAGAGCACAGGCTATTATACCTACTGAGGGTTAGTCAGCTTCATATTAATACCCTTTGATTCAGAGAGAGATGCTGGACAGGCTGGTGTCCACATACTTTTGGCCATACAGTGTACATATCAGAAATTAGTTATTAATCTGATAAGTAATTTGCAGCCTTTGTGATAAAGGTACAGCATTTGCTATAAGCTGCTTATAATGTTCATTTCATTTTGCAACATGCATTTGAAGTTTTTTTAGACTTCCATTTTGTCACCAAAGTGACATGGAGTTATAGTTGTTTAAACTAAACGATTTAGAAACAGGAGATACTTCGCAGTCATTTTCTCTTAACTCAAAGCTGGCTGGAGTATGGGGAGAGTTTTTAAATGTATTCAGTTGATTCATTTTTACACATTGAAAGTAGTTTACCTGATTGTTGGCATTCTGTGGTGTCTGTAAATACATTTTCATAATCTGGAAAGAAGATAATTTATGTTGACAAAAAGTATACTGTTGTATGTGTCTGGTCAAATACCTCAACTACATTTATTTCATGAAAATGTTTTATTTAATAGGAAGACAAAGTCAAAGAAAAACCGTTACGTTCCGTACAAATGCCATCAGCTATTTTTTGTGGATAATTATCATTAAGACAAAATGCATTTTTCTTCCTCTTTCTATGCAAGATGAAAATGAACTCGTGCCAGAAGCTGAACAAAGCAGCTAATAAGGTCAAGGTTACTAAGCCAGTTTGCTGCAAAATGATGTACTCAAAGTTCACCAACCTGGGACATCTTGGTCTGTTTCCGAAGTATTCTGGTACACTGCTGTGTCGTCTGATTGCCCTTCTCCGATGGGGTGCCTGTAAAATTATACCATAAAAATGAAACCTAGAACTGTTCAGCAATTTTACGTTTTGGCATTTCTAAATGTGAAATGCATCTACATTACATGGGCCTCTCCCACGTGCAAACTGGAAAAAAATGGGACCAGACTGTCCACTGAAAATAGCTCATAACTGCTCTGTTGCAATCTGTAGGCAGTAGGAATAGAACAAAACAGAGAAGGGAGGTAAAGTCACAAAAAAGAGTACAATCCTCTGTGCTTTTTTCACTTCAATCTTTCTTAATTACCTCACTTAGGTTCCCAAGTTAAAGACGAAAAACGCAGTAAAGCAGATTTTAAGGGACCTTTCCCATTTTCAGTTAATATCCCCACAAAAACAAGTTACAACTATATGCTGTCATAACAACAATGAATGTATTTCCTGGCTAGCCCATCCCCGCGCGCGGGCGGGGGGGGGGGGGCGGGGGGGGGGGGGGGGGGGGCGGGGCGGGGGCGGGGGGGGGGGGGGGGCGGGGGGGG
>JAODJX010000040.1:8475551-8489083 GCA_026776945.1 Isichthys henryi | reverse complement strand
ACGACATGGGGAGAACATGCAAACTCCACACACATGTGACCCAGGCGGGGATTCGAACCCAGGTCCCAGAGGTGTGATGCGACAGTGCTAACCACTGCACCACCATGCCGCCCCGTAAATGTTAATATTGTGTGATTTTTTATTTTTTTTTCTGATGACTGTAGTTATTTGATGTGTTTTATTGACATTGCGAATGGGTCTCAGTTTGAGGCTGACATTCCCAGTATCCATGCATGACCTCACAGATGTGGTGCTTCCAATGTACATTTTTTTTTTAAATTCATGTTAAGATTCAAGCAGTTTATTGTCATATGGGCAGTACATTATGAAATTCTTATTTTGTTCACTCGAGATGCTGCAAAAAATAGAAACTGAAATCAGAAGTGCAGTAGATAAGCACATATAATGTCTACCAAAAATAAATAAATAAAAAATAAAAATATTAACGTGAAGAAAAAAATGGATAGTACCAGTCAAAAGTTTGGGCACAGCTACAGAAAAGCATTTGGCTGTTCAACAAGATAACGACCCTAAGCACACCTTGAGGTTATGTATTGTCTTGTGAAGAAGGAAATAGATGGGAGTGCTGTGACAGATGACCTGGCCCCCACAACCCCCCCCCCCAACCTAAACCCTATAGAGTTGGGATAAGTTGGATCAGAGAGTAAGAGAAAGGTAGCCGACTGGTGCCCAGAACTTGTGGAAACTCCTCCAGGACTGTTGGAGAAGCATTTCAGGTGGCTACATCTGGAAGCTGGCTGAGAGAATGCCAAAAGTCTGCAGTGTTGTCATCAAAGTTAAAGAAGGGCTGTTTTGAAGAGTCTAATATCTGAGAAAATAACTTCTCTTGTTTGCTTAAATATTTGATGTGTATTACTTCACTGCCTTGAAGCCTTTTACTATAAGGTATATAACAGCTGAAATACAGACAAATGCATTAAAAGCAAATTTATCTAGACTTTTGACTGGTCCTGTAGTTACCAATGTAAAAGACACACATATACAGATATACTTAAAATGTATGATTTGTTTTTTATATTGATAGAAGAAAATGTTTACCTCTAGGGTTTATTGTGATGTAATACATTCCAGGGTGCTTTGCATCTCTTCAGTTCCATTCACGTTGTGAATTGTGATCGTTGTCCTGGTTTCTGGCACGTTTATGCCCACTGTAAACCTTTCCTTCCTTAGCTTCCAGGCCACTTCAAATTTGCTCCAGAGATGGAGGCCTACGTGGAGGATTTCTTGAAAGAGTGCCCGGACTCTGAGAAGCAGCTGGCGGTGGTGGTAGCCTTCTCCACACTCACCAACCAGGGCTACCCGGTAGTGCCCAGCGCCTGGAGGGTCGTGCAGCACCTGCAGCCGGCCGCTCTGCAGAGCTACGTGGACTGGCTGAAGGAGATGTTCTACCGGCCGAAGTTGGAGGCCTACCTGGACTTCTCCACCCGTCGGCAGCAGAAGACGCAGGAGGCAGCAGACCAGTGAGTGTCTCACCCCGTTACGGCCTTCGCAAGTGCCTCGGACGCGTCCCTAGTGACGTCCCTGTGTGTGTTAACTGTTTCTCTTCCAGCCGTTCCGTAGCCTTTCCTGAAGGCTATGGACACAATTTAGGGAACGACCCAGGATGGGGCACCAACTCATCACAGGGCACAGTCACACACCATACACTCACACTTGCACACCTATAGGCAATTTTGTAACTCCAGTTGACCTCAGCATGTCTTTGGACTGTGGGGGGAAACCGGAGTACCCGGAGGAAACCCCACGACGACACGGGGAGAACATGCAAACTCCACACATGGAACAATCGCAGAGGCTCAAACCCTGGTCCCAGAGGTGTGAGGAAACAGTTATAACCACTGCATCACCGTACCGCCTCTTCCTGTTAATTTATAGTAGTAATACGCTTTATATATAAAGTATTTCTCTTTGGACGCATAATTTTCCTTTGTGCTCTGAATTGTGCAGTTCCTCTTCAACATGATACAAAATAGCTCTGAATTGAACCCCAGCATCTGAAATGTGAGAATTGTGCAATTTCCAGAAAAAACTGAAATGAGTGAGAATCCAGCTGAGCTTCCGGCGGCTGTGTGGAGACGCCTGATGTGTGACTGCAGCTTTTTGTGATGTTTACGACGTTTGAGGGGCTGCATTGATAGTAACGTACTGTCCCCCTAGGAGCAAGCAGAGTGTGTTCCGCCTGCGCAAGTGGATTGTCCCACGGCTCACGTCCATCGTAGAGAACGTCCAGGTGAAGAAAGAGGAGGACCTGGTTATGGACGTTGCCAGGTGAGGAACCAGCTCCTACCAGAAGTTCCTGGGTTGATGTTTTTTTTTCCCCATGTTTTTTTTGTGTCTTCAGAATGAGTTCCGTAGTTGTTTCAGACCGAGACCTGATTGGTTCTCCACAGGTTCGTCTTCTTCCATGCATTCTTCACTGCCAAAAAGTCCACCCCTGACATACCTGAAACAGAGACGACCATCTCAGAGCCCCTAGATGAGAAGACCCGCGAGATTGTAGTCAACTCCTTTTTTGGGTGAGATCATCCTTAATTATACTGTAACATTTAACAAGAAGGGTTTTTTTTTTTTTTTTGCAAGAAACCTGCTGTTCTAATTTGTAGCAAAATTAATTCTCCGTCTTGTTTTGAAGATTTCCAACTTCGTCATTGATTATGATAACAATAACAATAATATTAGATGTACTGTATACTTTGCTTTTCAAAAGCCAAAGACGAAAAAATGAAAAAACATGCAGTAAACTTGAAACCTTGGGGGAACAAAAAGGATTTAAGATGAGGTTTGAAGAGCGGCAGAGAGGATGAGTTACGGATGTCAGTGGGAAGGGAATTCCGACCAGAGCTGTGGAGTTAGGAAAGAAGAACAGGAGGAGCCTAAAAGATGAAGATCTAAGAGCATAAGGGGGCTGGTAGGACAGGAGAAGGTCAGACAGATGGAGGGGGGGGCAAGATTATGTTGGAAACTAAAAATGATTCTTACCTGCAATGGTGATAAATAAATCTCCTCTCTGTGTCCCCTGGCCTGTCCTTGGCAGCCTCCTGCAGTACCTCAACCACATGCCCTCGCTGGGGGAGTCACCTGAGACGGCTGCTCTGAATGAGAAGCGTACCTGGGGTGTCACAGCTGACGGCACCCTATGGATCTACTGTTTGGTCCAATACGCTGATGTGCTGCTGAGCCAGTCCAAGTATGCCTGCTGCGTCAGGCCGCTAACAACCCAGCAGAAGGAGGCCTGGAGCAGGTAATGCGGCACTTTAATGCTTCAGTGTAACAGCAATGGCCCGTGCCATGAAGCAGGATTACTTGCTTAGCTGGATAACTTGTTGGATTTAAGGTAGTCTGGGCTAAATGTCAGTGAGTGACAAGTTATCAGGCTAACAAACAAATCTCACTTTGTGATACAGGCTCCAGTGCTATTTACTGAGTGTTGCACATAGCTAACATGAATACTGTCAGTGTTGCATTTTGGAGTTTGGATGTTCTCCCAAGGGTTTTTGTGTAGGTTTTCTTCTTGGGTCCAAAAAAGTAAAGTAGTGTTATTTGGGGTCTCTAAATTGGGGCCATTGTGCTTGGCCAGTAATGGCCTGGAATCCTGTCCAGGATTCCCTCTGCCTTAAGGTAAGAATGGCCAAACGAAGGTTCATGAACCAATTTCTATATTTTTTGACGCCACTAGATGCCCGAGAGCGAACCAAGAGCGCCATCTATTGGGGCAAAAATACAGACAATTGTTCATGAACCTTAATTTGGCCAACACTACCTTACACCTGTACATCCCTTGGTAGGGTCCTGGTTCACCATGACCTGGCAAGTGGGGTAGATGGATTGCATTGAGTCGCTATGGCTCTGGATGAGGGTGTCTGCAATTATGAAAGAAAAATGCAACGAACATGGTTTGGAGCTGGGAAAAACTTGCAATGCAAGGGGTACGTACAAGATAATACATACAACCGAATTTTTAAATTTGATTCCCTCACCTTTCCAACCTCTGACACCACGAGAAGCAACGGTAATCGGGGCATGATTAGAGTCCTCTGGAGCTTAATGTGACATTATGTGAGCACTTTGAAATCTCCCAGAATGCTTTGCTTTGTGATGTCATTCATTGGTGTCTGGTTCGGTAGCATGCTGGAGTCTGTGGAAGCCCTCCGGAAGAAAGCGAAAGCCAAGAAGCTCCAGACGAGCGAGGCGGCAGCCTTCCAGCAGCTATTCCTGCTCATGGGGATGTACCTCTTCAAGGTCTGAACCGCACAAACTCTTGTGGTTTTTCTTCTGTGCATCAAGGCCTGTCCAATGACACTCTGCATCCTAAAAATCCACAGTTTGGTTGTTTGAGGTTTATTTTTTTTAGACTAAATCTGATTTCTGTTGTCCCCCATATGCCACTGAAATGTCTACTGAGTGAAATGTCATGTGTTTGATTCGGGCAAAGAAGGCCCTCGCGTATATTCGCAGCTGAGCTGGTTATCCTCGCCACTCCTGATGTGGGTATTTTCATACTCTGAGCTTCTTCTTAGGCGCCAGAGGAGAGCGTGGACTTGTTGCGGGATCTGCAGAATTGTGTGGAGAAAGCTCAAGAGAAGAAGGCAAAGAAGAAGAAAAGGAGTGTCGTCAGCAGCGAAGGTCTCTGAGTTCGTGCACATTAAGTTACCATCTTCCATTTCTGCAGTGTGTATTTACAGCATATATGTGTATTATATATATCCATCCGTCCATCCATCTTCTAACGGCTTATCTTGGTCAGGGTGATAGTGATTGGGCTACAGTCTATCTCAGGCAGCACAGGCCACAAGGCTGGGGTACACCCTGGATGAGTGTCAGTCCATCAAAGGGGACAGTCATAGTCATGCACTTGGGAAAAATAATATGTGTAAAATCGTATTTCCCTTCTCTGCCATTTCTTTTAGGGGGTGCTGAGGAGCAGGACCAGCCTCACTGGGTGGAGGTGATGGTCGAGATCCTGCTCTCTCTCCTGTCTCAGCCCAGTCGTCTCATTAGGCAAGTGTGCAACTCCGTGTTTGGGAGGATCTGTCCCTACGTCACCCAGGGAGCCCTGAACGCCATCTTGGAAGTAAGTGGTGGGAGACGAGGACAGTTCTGTCTCTCTGTATCGACCGTAATCAATAACTTCCTTCGGTGACCTGAAAATGTGGGTTTGCCTTTGCCTTGAGCAGTTCTCTTGTAGCTCAGCTTTAGATACGGCTCGCGTTTTGGTCAGTGGACATCAGACGCAGACTGGCTATCGAGAAATTCGGGAATTTTCCCAGTGGGCCAGACTAGTGAGAGCCGGTCTTCCTTCCCCAACACCGGCATTATATAGCCTATATAGCAGGGCTGAATATGAAATTCGACTGCTTGAAAGCAAATTCCAGGGCTGCTGATTGTTGCCTGTCTGCCCCTGGCGAACATTATCGGGTTTGGTTTAGTGGTTACCACTCTTTTTTTCCCTTGTATTCAGGTTCTGGATCCAAATAGGGATGATGAGGATGGTGCTATAGTCATAACTGATGAAAAAGAGAAGAACATGCCGGATGAGGATTTGGACAATGAGGCAAGTGGTTATTTCCTCGAATCCTGGCATTGTATTACTCGTCTGTTTTTCCCTGAAATATGGGTGGATTACAGAGGTGGAGATTTCAGGTCCAGAGAGTACAAATCCAGACCAAGATTTTGTTTGAACCAACCAGTTGAGCATAAAGAGTCATAGTCATATAGTACTCAACTGGTTGGTTGAATCTTGGTCTGGATTTGTACTCTCTGGACCTGACATCTCCGCCTCTGGTGGATTGTCATCTTGAATGATTGTGTTACCATAATTTAAGGATGTTCTGTGGTATCTCCAGAGTGAGGGACAAGACTCGTCTGATAAGGACGCTGAAGAGTCTGACAAAGATGACGACGACGATGATGATGACGATGATGATGACGATAATGAGGAGGAAGAGCCAGAAGTCGACCAGAATTTTCGCATTGAGCTCATGAAGGTTCTTCAGGGTCAGCATGCCCTGGTATGTACATTGCGGGGGTGGGGAACTCACAAGGAAATGACAGGTTCCTTAAAGAAAAAACAAAAGCTTCAAGAAGATGCTAATGTTCCACAGCCCGACGAAGAGGATGAAAGTGAGGAAGAAGAGCTGGATGACGAGGCCATGATGAAGCTAGATGGGAACATTGCTGCACTCTTCTCCGAGCAGAAGAAGAAGATCCAAGCAAAGAAAGACGAAAAGGAGAAACTTCGCAAGGAGAAGACGCTCGTGAGGGACTTTAAGATCAAGGTGCTGTGTGTAGTCAGTTCTCACTTTAGTCCCAGGCTCTGGGTGTGTCTATCTATCAACCACTTGTTTTAAGTGATCATTCTGGCCAGACACCACCTTGGAGCTAACAGAACAAAACAGAAACCTGTACATAAGGCATTTGTCAATGTTAATTAGCGTACGAGTATTTTTTTTTTTTGCCCATGTGCTCAATGTCTGTAGGTGCTGGACCTCGTGGAGATCTTCTTGACCAAGCAGGCAGACAGCCCGCTAGTGCTGGGCATCATCGAGCCACTGTTGAACGTCCTTGAGAACGCCATGAGTTCAGAGACCAGCCAGCAGGAGGAGGAGTTCCTCCGCAAGACCGCAGATACATTCAGGTCTGACCCTGGAAGGAAATTGATGCAGAACTTTACGGTCAAAAGATTCGATCCCGTTCTCAAGCGCGTATTGGAAGTGTGACTTTTGGCAAGTCTGGTGGTATAATTCTTTTGGGAATTGCCTGTAATTGCAGGAACCAGCTCTGCAAGGGGAAGCGATATTGCAAGAACATTTCGGAGAGGAAGGACGAGCTCCATGCCATGTTGGAGAGGGTGCTGAGCAGAGCGCAGAAACTCTCCGACTCTTCCCTGTCCCTTTACTACTTCAGGTTAGCCAACAAGCTGCATTTAAAAAAGATTATCTTTGTCATTCACTTTCGCCCCGGGCAGTTTGCCAGAGCTGTGAACGCTTGTCGTTTCTCGTTCTGTCAGTGCGTCTCTATACCTGGTGAAGGTGCTCAGAGGGCCTCCCCCAGTGGCCATGGGTGTCGCGAAGGTGGCTCAATATGAGGTGGGTGGCTCAACTGTTAAGGTTCTGTGAAAATATGTCACAGGTTTGGACACAGAAAGGTTTATTTGTGCTATTCTCTACATTTTAGAATAGTTATCAACACTATAAAATAACATATGGAATTATGCACTGACCAAAAAACTATTAAAAATTAATATGGTTGGGGGGGGGGGGCAGCTCTGTGGGTTGGGACTCAGAAAGTTACTGGTTCAAATCCCCGAGTTAGCAGAGTGATCCCACCATTGGACCCTTGATCAAAGACTTTAACCCCAGTTTCTCCAGGGACTGGCTGACCCTACTGTCTCCTCTACACCAGTTTCATGTGGTGGCCTCCTGAGATGCTTTTCCAGCTGTCCTGAAGGAGGTCCCACTCATTGGCTGCTTTTTCTTTGCTCTGTGGTCAAACTCCTCCAAAACCATTTTTTTTTTTGCTGTGTTTAGGTCAGGTGGGCTGGTTGTGTGATGCATACCTATCACTCTCCTTTGTAGGTGGCTTGGCGAGTCCAAATTTTTGACTGGCACTGTATATATAGAAAGGGCATAGTGGATAGCAGTAAAAACAAGGGGTTTAGGCTTATTATGCAGCTAGCTAAACACTGGCATAGGAACAGACGATGGCTAAACATTGAAGTAGATTCCAGCACTTGTCTTTGATTTGTATATTGATGCTCTGGCTTTTCATGGTGATTGGGTTAGCTCTGATAGCTCAGCTTGCCATCATCTCCGGATGTCCTCTAAGCCAGTCTTTGCCAATCTGGTCCTAGGGAACCCATGGGCAGGCCTTGTTTTTGCTCCCTCCAAGCTCCTGGTAGGAAGCAAAAATGTGGACTGTCTGGCAGGGAGCTGGGCAGGAGCAAAATCATGGACCATCTGTGGGTCCCCGAGGACCAGGTTGGGAAACACCGCGCTAAGCTGAGTTAGGTGTGGCGTCCAGTGATGAGGAGGGTAGGCAGGTGCTCTATGAAGGCTAGCCCAGGGCCATGACACTGGTACTTTGTACTTCAGGCTGAGGCTATGGGCAGTGTTGACGTGGAGAGGGTGACCTCCATCTACGAGGGAGCGCTGCGCTCCTTCATGACTCACAGGAAGAGCGCCCTTACAGGCAGCATGTTCGCCGACCTGTTCGTCCGCTTCCCGGTGAGTTTGCCATGCTGTTGTATTAAGCCCTGAGCCACCCGTCTGCTTCAGATGGCATCATGTCATCCTCAGATATTCACTGTTTCTTGAGGGACCCTGAAGTCAGCAAATGTGTTTAATGCGTCTGTTGTATTTGGCTAAATAATAGCAATGGGTAAAATGACACCTCATGAACCATTTGCAGTTTTTTTTGCCCCCACTAGATGGTGCTCTTGGCTTGCTTTGGGTCATGCTTTTGAGCCCTTTTTTCAAAGACAGTTCCATTTAGTGGGGCTAAAAAATACGGTAAATATTCATGAAGTGTCATTTTTGCCATCGCTACTAAATAGCTTGACTCTAACCCTTCATAGGTGTTGTGTGTCCGTCTTCTGGACACCGCAGTGGAGTATATTGCAGAGGGTGTGAGATATCATCAGCAGGTAAGCCTTTGCTGTGATGTTTTGTCTCAGTTTTACGGAGAGCATTCATTGTGGACAGCACTTCAATAAAAGCCCAAGTCTGTGATCCATTGTTTTCCTTTTGTAGCAGTCATTACTCACTAGTTGGTGTCCAGGGCCTGAGGGATGTACATGACTGCTCATCTATATTAGGTCTCACTGCGCGCTTAATTATGTAATCAGGCCAGGCCGTGTCATGCTGGGCCAACACCTGTCCACATTCCACTGGTGTGGGCGCTCTGCTGTGTTTGGAGAGCTTCATCCATCCATGCAGGGCCATGTCCAGAGAAAAATCACTAAGGGTGCATCTGAAATTAGTGAGGGGACACAATCCCTTCAAGCAATTGGCAGTCATGGACTGACTGACTTCCACCTGTGCCTTATTAATTTGAGGATGGTGTGCACTCTTAGGCACCCTTGTAGACTGAGGTCTGCATCTACTTGGAGTTTATCAGCCCATCCAGTTAGAGCTGCCATTGGTGATTGCTAGGTCCTCGTGTGTACATGTACTCGCACCATGGCTGTGTTGAATTCAGGGGCGGCGTCCTTCTAAGTGACACTGATGCAACTCGGCTGTTCCATTTCGAAAGGTCCTTCGAATGCGTCTTTCTTTTG
Organism: Isichthys henryi; assembly: GCA_026776945.1. NCBI lineage: Eukaryota > Metazoa > Chordata > Actinopteri > Osteoglossiformes > Mormyridae > Isichthys > Isichthys henryi. The sequence continues at coordinate 8,479,788 of JAODJX010000040.1, read as the reverse complement.
CAGAGTAGATCCTTGGCAGCCCAATCATTCATTAGAGAATTAGAGACTTTTAGAGAACCTTCAAAGGACGCAACTTACAAAGGCTACAGACCGTGTCTTTTGAAGGACGCAACCGCAAAATTTGGACAGCCGATGAGACACTAAGCTGGTCTTGATGGAGACCAGAGTACTTGGGGGAAAATATGCAAAAACTTATACAAATTCTGTTAGGGCTACACCTCCTCAGTGTAGACAGTACCTACAGAGCCCCTGCGTCTGCCAGCCCTTTCTGTTGGGCTTCTGCGCTACCTGTGATCCACAGCAGGGTCTTGTTTGTGTCCACCAGGGTGAGGCCTGCAACATGGTGCTGCGAGGTCTGCAAACTCGCGAAGTGCAGCAGCTGCTAGCCGAGAGCCGGTGGTCAGAGGTGTGCGAGAAGATGCTGGGCCGAGTTGTGGAGGTGGGAGCCGAACCAGGACCGCTCACACATCAAAGAATCCGAGTCTAACTGGCCATGGCGTGAAAGGGAACTTTCACCATATTAAAGCTCAGCTATTATGTCCATGGTCCTGTTTCGCTTCTCCTCGCCTTCTAACCAGCTGGTTCCTCATGATTCACTTCCCCCTCCCTCAGAGCCTGAGGGCCATTAAAGGCTTCCAGATGAAGGCGGTCCAAGAGAAGGTTCAGAAAGCTCTGGAGCTCAGTCGTTTCCTTGTCAGAAATATTCAGCAAAAGGTAAAGAAACTCTCTTGGACACACTTGCCTAGTGTCACCACTTAAAGAAGCCTTAATGAGAAATTCTGAAATGTCAAACCTGCTTGTGTGTCCTGTAGAAACTGAATGTGAACCTGGAGCCACTTAAGAAGGTCCTGCTCCCCATGAACAAGTTTGAGGGCTTCCGCAAGACGGGACAACTTGAGGACACCTACTGGAGCGTCCTGAAGCTTTTCGGGGTCCTGTAAGTTACCTGCTTTGTGATACATTTCTTATGAGACATTCCATCTTTGTCTTGTGTTCTTTAGATGGAAAGACGGTGGGCAAAAATAGCAGATACTGCATAGGTATCTGCTGCTTTGCCAAAGTTACCCTCTGGGACTCAGTGTCTTACTGGGCTACAGCAGTGGAGAAACGCTTAGCTCCTCAACTGACAGCTGACCTACAGGTTGTCAGCATTCTTAACCTCCATGACACCAATGATGGAGTATTCAATCTGCAGGCACATGCATTTCAATATATACATTTGACATATCCTGAATAGGGCTGTAGTAAATCCTACGAGGCAGGGATGCTAGTGATGGCCAAATGAATTTGAGAAACTACTCCACTGTAGTTAGAGTATGGAATAGTCTTCCTGTTAGTGTAGCACAAGCTAAAATCCTGTGTTCCTTTAAATCTGAGCTAGATAAGATTTTAACAACTCTGAGCTATTAGTTAAGTTCTCCCCAAATAAGCTTGATTCTAGTTTGTGAATTTATGTTCTTCTTAAGGTTCATGAACCATTGGCTGTATTTTCTGACCCCACTAGATGGTGCTCTCTGTTCAAAAAAAAGGGCTCAAGGCATGAAACCCAAGAGCGCAATATAGTGGGTTTAAAAAATACAGCAAATGATTCAGGCCACCATGCTTGTCTGCTGGGTTGCAGACTCTCACGAAAGAAATCTTATGGCAAATCTTTATTATTCCATTACAAATCTAAAATTAGCTACATCGAAAGTGTTGGGGTAGTTTGCAAACCCTACGGACTTTTTACAAGGTCATAAAACTCTTACATACATGTAAATCTGTGTTCATGTGTGTGCAGACTTGTCACAAATTTAAAATCTCACTCCAGCCAGCTGACTGAAGTTGGCCATCCAACTGTATTTTTCTCGTTTATTATTATGAAAAGATTCAAGCTGCAGGGTGATCTGTTGTCCTTGCACTGTAATCTGCATTCACATTAAAGCAGAATGAACTCAATTTTAACGGCAGCCGTTCCAACCAAACACCGCTTCTCTTTGTCAATAGCAAACCCAAGGTTGAGAAGAAGAAGAGGAAGAAGGCGGAAGACACGGAGGATAGCAGTGCCCCGGAGCAGCAGAGTGCCCCCAAGAAGAATAAGGGCTCCCTGCCCGAGTCCAAGAAGAGGAAAAACCGCAAGAAGCCAGGGACCCAGGAAGGGAAGGCACCAGAGCCAAGGACACGGGAGGTGGGGGTGTCAGGAGCGGGCCAGCAGGGGGGTAAGAAAAACGAAAAGAAAAACAAGAGGAGGAAGCTGGAGGAGGTCGCCGTGGCGTCGACCCCGTCTCCTGCCAAGAAGGCCAAGGCGCAGCCTCCCGGCGCTAAACCGGAGAAGAGGAAGAAGAAGAGAAAGCAGGGAGGCGATCCATAAAGCCGGCCACTGTGGATGCTGTCAGAGACTCTGCGCCAAAACGGAAGCCATCTGCCCGCTTCTCGTTAACCTTTGTCAGAAATGACCCGAATTTCGACAGGCCTGCAGCATTTTACTCGCGCCAGCCAGCGTCATTACACCCTTGATTCTGATTTGTTTTTTTTGTTTTTTTTTTAAAGAATGTTTCATAAGCTCTCACTCTTATATAAATACAGTTTGACGTTTTTCCCAGAAAATCTGCTTAGGTTTTGCCACTGCACATGATTTGTTTGAACGAATATTTAAGGTATTTACGTAATTTAGCTGAAGTGATGGCTAACACATGATATCATAAAACAGAATCCTGTTCGTAGTTCTATGTGTGCAGGTGGGTTTTGTTTGACTGGACCTCCACAAATGCCACGACTCAGACTGCCTGCGTCAAGACAGTTCCGGAAGTGGATCGTAACAGAACTATGTCCTAACCTCGGCTGTCCCTGTTTTTCACTGCTTGTCATACTTGAATTGTTTCATCTACCAGGTGTGCAGTCGTGACCTGGCAGGAAATCTATCTAAATTTTGGTGACAAACTTTTACATAATGGTATTATGCTGTTAATTTCTTAATTTCTTAATTATAAATTAACCTTGGAAAATCTCTTGTGGGTTCAGCTCTATACTATGAGAAGCTTAAAATGTCTAGAGATAACGATTCATCAGTAAACCCCATTACTTCACAGAGGTTTTTACAGAGATTTCTACCGAACTTGATGCATTTCAGCCCGAAAAAAACCATTAACAGACTGTACGCCGGGCATTTCAGAAATGCCTTTAGATGAAGAATGACTATCCGCACCTCTGTGTGCCTGTCAAGCAAACTGCAGGGGGTTTTGGTGGCTTGTAGCTGTTTCAGGACCAGCTTCTCAAAGATCTTCATGGTGTGTAGAGTGTTTAAGGGCAAGTGTCCTTTGCAGCAGGGATTATTCCACCAGGCCCAGCAGTGTAGGCTATGTGGAGCTCAGCTAGTCAGGGTAGCCTAAGAGGTTTGGGGTGGATACCTTACTTGTGATGTCCTTAGTGGGAAGTCGCAGGGAAGTGTGAACCAGTAGGGGGTCTGAGACCCCTCCCCCCCCAGCCAGCACATTGAGCCTAACGGTGTTGGAGGAGGGCCCAATTGGCACATGAGAGTAAAACAGTGACAGTTTAATGATCATTTTAGGGAAGTTCTCCTTTCATCTACCCCGTCTTGCTCACTATAATAAACATGTAGGTTAGAGCAAGCTTGGCAGTGGAGGGCAACCACCTGCAGTGGCACCCATGGAGCTGGGGGTTAAGGGCCTTGCTTAAAGGCCCAAAGATACGTGACCATTCTGTTGAAGCTATGCTTGAGCCAGCAACCTTCTGTCCACAGGCACAGAGGCTTAGCCTGCTGCTGGGAACTGTGGTCGAGAACAACACAGACAGAGCTAATGACCTAAATCTGTTCTTCAAGAGGGTTTTTTTGAGGGGCAGCATGTGACTCAGCAGACTAAGCCTCTTCTGTAGTCAGAAGGTTGTTGGTTCAAGCCTAGTCCTAGCAGGATGTGGGACAATGGTTGTCACAAGCAGGTTGGAAACCTGGTGGTGAAGAGGAGCACAGACACTTAATGATTATAATCTGTTTTTCAAGTGACACAAATTATGTATCATTTATATCACTTATAGAACAGATTTTTGAGCATTAACTTGACTGCAAGGTTTCCAGCCTGCTTGTGACAGCCTCTGTCCCACATCCTGCTAGGACTAGACTTGAACCAACAACCTTCTAATCAAAAGCCCAGAGGCTTAGCCTGCTGAGCCACCGGCGCCGGGGGGGGGGGGGGGGGGGGGGGGGGGGGGGGGGGGGGGGGGGGGGGGGGGGGGGGGGGGG
>JAODJX010000040.1:8419856-8438496 GCA_026776945.1 Isichthys henryi | reverse complement strand
CCACCCCCACCCCCACCCAAGAGAGCAAAAGCGGCGGCACGAAAAGAGGCAAAGGGTTTGGCCCCCGAAGGGGGGGGGATATTTATCTTACATACTTTTCATTGATGTAGACTGGAGAGGCACATCCCAACCAATACTGCGATAAGTGTGATATGAAGAAACTGCTTTACACTCGTTTCCCAGGTGATTGGCTGAAGCAGAAACCCGATACAATGGTGACAGCAGAACCTCAGGGCACCAGAAGAAAGTCCCAAGAGTCTGGCTGCCAAAAGACAGCTTGATAAACGCCTGCCTGTTGGAGGGGGTATCCAACCTTTCATTAAACACTTTTAATGTCTAAATTTGACCAGTTGCCCCACGGTGATGCCAACGGCCATCATCAACGGGCTGCAAAGTGCAGCATAACCCCAGCAGAGAGATATTTATAGAAATACAGTCAACTGTGAATGTGACACAAACTGCTTGATGTCATTAGCAGCTATGACTTAGCACATGGAAATACGCTTGGGGTATGCAGAGAAAAAAGGTGTTTAGTTTGAAGTTCTCCATGTCGCCTTCAGCACTGAAGAAAGTCAAGTCAAGACAAGTCAGTTAACTGACTTAGAATAGGTTTTAAGGACATTAAGTGACCATCCACAAGACCGATTTGTTTTATCAATTGTTCTCTGTTGAATAAGTACTACGGTTGACTGGCAATGGCTGATTAGAACCTAGACTTCTCAAGACAGCAGACAGTGAAGAGTCAGATCTGAATTGCCATGGGGAAATCAGGACCAAAAACGACAGGGCAAGAAAACGACAGGGCAAGAAACTCAGTATAGACCTTGGATTTCTAAGTAAATGCTGCAGCCAGACACAGCCGGCCTGTGACTGATGTAATGAAAGCCAACACTCTGCTTGTCGTCGGCAGAAGCACTGCTCAGACCTTGCAAGACCAGGGCCATGTGCCTGAAAGCACAATGATAAAACATCGTTTTATCAAAATACCACTCCGACCGCGTTCTCGTGGAGACATTTGGAGACTCTCTGTACCTTCCAGTGACAATGAGCACCATGTGAGAGATCGCTAACGTGAAACCGTTTCATTTACGCCTGAACACAAATCTCGGTTTAATGAGATTTGAAGTACTGCGTGATTCATCTTTAATGACCTAATCAAAGAAAAATAAAGTTTTATTCAGGGCAAGAGGACCAGCAGACCTAAAGGCCTGACAGTCAGGGTGCGGTCACCAGTCAGCCACGGGTGACATGAGGCGTCAATAGCAAAGCCATCACATGTGTTTCACAGACATTCTGAAGCTCAGTGGACGACACCAAACAGGCACAGATATGCAGACTACATTTAACTTGTAAGAGCCCCTCTGGGGAACACACAGTGTTTTCTCTCTTTGAACGCCCTCTGGTGACCTCACAGCTGGCATGTGCCCCGAGGCGCTATCACAGACATGCCACTACATTACTTGTTAGCCGAAAATACTCCACTGGAGTCTGACTGGAGCTCATAAATCCCTGCATTATAAACACTGCCATTCCATACCTCAGCACCTTCCTGAGGTCCCGCAGCAGAAGGACTCGAAAGAAGGCAGGAAGACGGGAGGACAGGAAGGAGGGAAGATGGGAAGGCAGGAAAATGGGACGATCGGAAGATGGGAAGAGAGGAAGATGGGAAAATAGGAAGGAAGGCAGGAAGACAGGAAGGTGGGACAATAGGAAGGCGGGAAGAGAGGACAATGGAAAAATAGGAAGGAAGGTGGGAAGACAGGAAGGTGGGACAATAGGAATGTGGGAAGACAGGAAGGTGGAAAGATGGGAAAACAGGAAAGTGGGAAGACAGGAAGGTGGAAAGATGGGAAAATAGGAAAGTGGGAAGACAGGAGGGCAAGACAGGAAGACAGAAAAGCAGTCACTTTAACCTGACAAATGCAGAGAGACCTGTTAACTGAGGAGGATCTGGGAGCGGCTGAGCTGCGGCCCGAACGCAGGGGTCCTGAGTCATCTGCGTGCATGTGGGCACTCAGTCTGGAGAAACTGGGGCAATTCGCATGGGGGGCAGAGGGACTGGCTCCTCAGGCTGTGCCTTAGGACTATAAAGCCAGGAAATGTGATGGCAGCAGAGGAGCAATGAAGGAGCGTCATGGAGTGCCAGCGGGGCACGAACAAAAGGACCCTGAGAAAGTGCGATGGGGGGGGGGGCACGAAAGACTGTTATGAAACAAGGCATGGGATGAGGGGGCTGATGGTCGGCACGGCAACCGGATGCGACAGCCCGATTTAAAGAGTCCCTGTCCATCCCGCATGCAGACCGTACAGTCATGCTGCAGGAGGGTACTACACAGTAAGGCAGGGTGTCTGTCTGCCTCTCTCAGCCTCAGAGAGGGGGAGAGAGAGAGAGCGCGGGCGATAAAGTACACGGTACTGCCATTAAGAGCCGGCACGGCGAGGTCACAGGCCCGCTCTGCCCCCTAACGCCGCTCTAAATCCCCGCCAGTAATTATACGTTTTATGGACCGTCCTCCACGCGTGACGTGACCGATGTTCTACATCAGGCCCGTGCGAATGAATCCTTCCCTCAGCTGCGCAATAACTCCTCTCAACGAGCACTGCCGCCAGATTTTCAATAACGATAGGCACGGGGGGGGCGCTATGCGGCAGCATGATAAATAAGTCCCAGGAGTCGCAGAACCACCCAAAAAAAAAAGTCACAGAATATAAGCATGAAATGCACAAAGCTGCCTTGATAAATAACAAGGACATGGTCCGCATTTCTGCTCGGATTCAGCATTTTCTGGTTGTCTATCCATTCGCGGTCCCTCTCACTGCTTTCGGAAATTACAATACCCAGCCTTAGATGGTCCAGCAGTACAAAAACATAAAATATTTTAAAAAGCAGCAAGAAATTGAGATTCCGACTGGACCAAAGTGTTACTTTCCCAACACTTGCACCAACTGGCTGAGACTGGAAAAGGGAGATTTTATTTCAAAACGTGTATAACACTAAAAATACAGCTTCAAAAAGTGAGAATTAGTACGAGCTGGGAAGCGAAAATAAACAAACAACACAGTGCCGATTCCGTGCACAAAGTGAGCAGCGGAGATGAAAGAGCCACGGTGGAAAAATACCAGATGGATGATTCAAAGTTTGCGAATAAGATAGGAAATGTTTTCCCGCTTTCTGTGCCTCTGTAGCAAACACCAAATCTCAGGGTGTGTACTGGTGTGAATCAGCTGTTACGTTTACCGTCTCATAGGTAATCTTAAATAAAACAGACATCCACCACGGCTGAATGCTCGTCAGTGGCAGGTGAGGAAAAGCGCCGTCTTCTCGCACGGATTAATCTGAGAAGGGTGACCAGTGTTACCGTGCGTTTTGTGTACGGGTCTGACAGCGATGCGCGTTGTTGTTTTAGCACCTTCAGAACTGCTGTGTTCTGTTTTGAGTGAAACGGCTCCCAGTTAAAGGCAGCCTACATGTTAGGGTGGTACTCAATGAAATCACATCCAAACAGGAAGTGCCGTGTCATTCTGGTACCGCCCTCAGGCTCTGACTAGCTGCCCAGTGGGGAATGAATCCCCGAGGGGCTCCAATGAATGCAGAGGACACAACCAAAGTTTGCGCCACCCCATGGAATCCTGGGTAAAACAGCTAATAACAGCAGTAATATCCACTATTTCCTTGTGGAAAAGGCTGCCTCGCCTCTCAAATGTCTGATCTCCTTAAACATATTTCAGTAAGATACTGGGCTCAGTACACAGTCTGACTGGGATTCTCAGTAACCGCTCAAAAGAAAATCCATCCATCCATCCATTTTCCAAACCGCTCATCCAATTGGGTCGCGGGGGTCCGGAGCCTATCCCGGAAGCAATGGGCATGAGGCAGGGAACAACCCAGGATGGGGGGCCAGCCCATCGCAGTCAAAAGAAAATATGTTTGGTAATTTCTTGGTGTTGTTAATTGTGATGATATAGAAATTACATAATTGTTACTTGGAAAAGGCAACTAAAATCTAATTTTGAATTGGCCCATCTGGGTACTATTAATTAATGCTTTCACAGATACATAATGTAACAATTCAATTAGTTGTACTAAATATGCTATTTTACAGAAGACAATAAAAGCTGTGTAGTGTTTCTGCCCTCTTGATGCTAATCCGTCACACAGCAGACATGGCTCCGTGTCACTGGCTGTGACACACGAAATTATACTTGGTCATCAGTCCTCCTCCTGTTCCTCCTCAGTTCAGGTGTCTGGATATTGTTTCTCAACATCTGACCAGCTTTAGGACTTAAACATGCCACCAATTATTCCCAAGCTGGGCAGTGTCTGCGTGACCTAAGACACATGGTTAATGAGGTTGCCATTTATGGGCGTAAAGCTGTGGATTCCTGAACGCCAAAGAACAGTGGCTTGTGTGGTCTTTACACGGTCTACCTGCAGCCCTGTGTGTGATCATACGGGTCTCCATTTCGACTAACAAATAATCCAATAGTCAATATTAATAGACAGACAAACGGATAGACGGGCAGCATTTTCTAGGCCAGACTTTTCTCTCACCTGCTGTCGTCATTCCGCTCGGGGTCTGCGTACTTGTCTGGGTCGGGGAGGGTGCTGGGGTCGAATTCCTCCCCACTGCTGTCGTCGATGCCACCCAGAAAAGCCACCACCTCCTCTTCATCCGACTCGCCGGAAGAACCTTTATTTTGCTGGCGTAGGAGATCAAGAAGGTGAGACGTTAGAACCTTTCTGAACTGACCCAAGTCGGGGCGGGGGCGTGGGGGGTTGGGAAAATGGACTGACGTGGGGTTAGGGACAGAGCCGATCTCAGGCCCCCCAGAGATGGGACCACATGACGAAAGGGGCCCCACTCTTCTCATTACACCCATTCCCACATCTCACCACACAGTCCCGCTCCCCCCCCCCCCAAGGCGCCCCCGCTGCGAGTCCTCATGCATAACCGATTTTATTCAAGGTAATATAAACACACGAGGGAGTCGGGCAGGAGCTTAAATCAACCAAACAAGCTGCACTCCACACAGAAGAGTGTTTCTCAGGGGGATAGAAAGGCAACACCAAGTGTAGCTTTTTTTGCCCCCTTTAAAGGACAAACATAATTAATTTTAACACATTCAAACAGAAATGTGTACATGCAGCTGCTTCTGCGGGGGCCGTGGGGAAGGAGAAACTTGCCGGCATCAGAGCAAAGAGGAACCAAACAAGAAGACCTGCTCGGGTGGGACTCCGTGCGGCGTGTTTGTGAACGTCGGAGCAGGCGCACGGTGCAGCACTAGCGGAAGGAACACGCTAATGTGAAGAAAGAGGATTTTTTTTTGTTTCCCCTCTCCCCCCCCAAACTTGGCAGATTCTTTTTTGAGTACGAGTACTTCTTGCACGAGTACTACTTGGGCTTCTTTCAATGAGTTCACACCGCAGCATGAGTGAAAGCCATCACAAGAACTACTGACTCCTAATGCTCCTGCAACCTATATCAGCACCGCCATCACCGCTCTTTCTGCTACTATTACTAATATAATCCGATACAACTGTGGTCTTTTAAAATGAACATGAATCATCTTATGGTTCCCATCCTTCCAACCACTGAGTCACAATCACGTACCTAGTATTGAATTGCAGAGTTTAATGGTTTTAAGTTTAAGTGAACTGATTTGATTGACACTCTATTGATCACCATGGGAAGGTTCTCTATACGCTGATGGTGAGCGTAAGCTGGCTATGAAGAGCAGCCACCCATAGCATCGCCCAGGGAGCTGGGGGTTAAGGGCCTTGCTCAAGAACTCGCAGACATGATGAGGTCGGGCTCAAACCAGCAACTTTCTGATCGCAGGCACAGAGGCTTATCCCACTAAGCCACACGCTGTCCCCAATATCAATAATTAACAATGACAAAATTGACCTTAAACGTTCTGAACAGTGACAGGCCGTAGGGCCCCGTAACCGGTCTATCCGACTGATGATTAGCTTTTCAACAATCTTCGGGTTATACTTCTACAAATTCGTACTTTTTCCAACAAGCGATGCTGTAACACTACAGATTTTAGTCAGGCAGGGTCTGAACGCGGGAGTGCTCTGCCAAAGACAGACACAGCATGAGCAACAAAAGAAAAACTTCTTGAACGTATGAAATTTTCCCAGAATACACGCAACAGTTTCACTGTTTGTGTAATGATGCTGAATCGATGCAATTGGTTCGTTGCATTTAAATGTTAACGTCATATAATAACATCAGGGTGGCCGCACATCTATAAAGAAAAACTTTTGGCTGGCTGACTTCTGGACTAAACACTAATGGTTCAACGGCACATCTTCAAAACTTAATTACAGAACAATGGCCTGTCCACCTCTTTGCAAAGGCCTTCAGATGGTTCATTGTCAATCTGAGGATTAATACTTACTGCTGTAAGCAGTTTTATCGCCTACATTACATTTACATTTCGACCACTAAAGAACACCATTAACACTCACAGCACGACATTTTAAGCTTTAAAAGCATCCAAGTATAACAGGACCATGACTAATGAAAGGCAGAGTCTTCCCAAGAAAGAGGTGTGTGTGCGCCACAAAAAAGGAAAACTCCAGACAGACTGTTGTGCTAAGTGCAAGCGGCCATTAGAGAGATAAAAAAAAAACTTCAAGGACAATATATTCTTTTCTAATTAAAGCCTTAAGAACTGCTGATCAATATTTTGTAGTAAAGATCACTCAAATACCAGACCTGCTTAGACCGAGCAAAAGACTATTACTGAATTATAATTTTTAAAGGCTTTCAATGGTTAAATGACTAAAAGCCTTTTAACAATCACTATTATAAAGGTGTATTATAGAAGAGACAGCTCTTCGGTTGCTTTGAATGCGCAGAGCTATATAGTATTTATCGCTCTTCTGACTCTTTCTGATGACCTCATCAAATGAGGCCAGCTTATTGACGTCAAGAGGCTAATGGTCATAGGAGCAGTTCAGCTCAGGTCCATGACCTTCTACAGAGAGTGTCATGCTGAGCATGGGCAGCTATGTAGGAACAGGCTAAATAAGAGGAGTGTTTCCTAATGCATTTCTTTGCCTTCTGTCCTGGATGTGGTGACAGTCTGCGAGAATGCAGCACAACAAGGAACACAGATAAGAGCTGCCACAACCTGTCCCTAAAAAGTCAATTTATTCAGTTCAGTTCATTTTTATTTAGCACCTTTCACAATAGTCACCCCAAAGTGCTTTACATGGGTGTGTTGTGGTACAACATCATTAAGTCAGAGTAATACAAAAACAGTGGAAAGGGAAGAAGGGAAGAAAGAAAGAAAGAAGAAAGCTGACAACAGAGAAGAGGAACCAAAAACTCCCATGTAGGGAGAAAAAAACCTCTGCATGAGTTTTGTTCAAACTGGAATTCCAGCCTGGTGCCAGATCAACGAGGAGGGCAGCGTGGTTCCCATACTACCTGTGGCGTATTAACAGCCCCCCCTTGGGGGTGAAGACCCACACGTGCTGGGAACCCAAATCGGGAAATAAGGCCGAGGCGTTGCTGCTTTGCCGGAATCAAGCCGCACCTGTCCACCCGCGCAAATTGGGCAGCCTACACGTTTGGGTATTGCCCGGCACGCCGCCGCGAAGCTGCACGCCACCGTGGAGCTACACCTCACTTCTCACTCTCAGAGAGTCTAAGGATATTCATAGCGACACTCGCAAACTTTGAGAAGTACGATTAAAAAAAAATAAACTGCATAATTGCTCCACAGCGTGCAATTTTACGGTAAATTCGAGACCATCCCAGCATCCTATGTGCAGCACTAGTGATGCGTTTCCTTGCTTCAGAGCAGAGCTGCTTTTATGGGTGTACATGGTACAATGTGAAAAGGTAGAGGACCCACAGTCAGCAATTAAAGCTGATCGTGATGGGAGCAATGCACTTTCTTCGGTAGATGGGTTACGAGCACCAGCCGAACGAGCCGAACCGGGCTCTGATGGCGGTGAACCGGCCCAGAACAAGGGTCCCGGTAATGGTGGACGAGCCCACCGACCCTACTGAGCTTCTTTTGCACGCTGGGGCCCACCATGGAGCCCCAGAGACACCTCCCACTCCCAACTATGATGGGAAATGCCAAGATATTCTCTTTGGGCACTGTGCTTAAGGAGCCTTATAAATCACCTTTTTGGGATGGTCAGTCTTACCAGCAGGCTGCATTTTCAATGACAAATGGAGCTTGTTTAGGTACATTTTAGGTATAAGGGCATGTAAGAGAGTATGATATTGGGGATAAATGACTCAATCATTTAAATGCGTGAGTCCATTTATTGGTGAAGCCAAATGAAATACTGGGGGTAGACGTTCCCTCCGGTTCCGATGTCCTTAGGCAATTAAATACGCCTCTAGAGTCCAGTATTTCCCAATCCTAAGGGGAGCAAAAACATGGACTGACTGCGGGTCCCCAAGGACTGGGTTGGGAAACACTGTGCCAGACTACACAGTGATCAACAACGCTGAGTTAACGTGACTGTAATAAATCCACACTAAATGAATATGAAAATGTATCTGCCATCAGAATTCAAACAGGAATTTCAGTATGCAGTGCATCATGCCATTATGGTGTGACCAACACCGACTTGCACCAAGAATTAGTAAGAAGTTGTTCATGACAAATTCCTAAACTCACACTGTCTAGCTAATATCTGAAAGCGGGTTACTCAACAATGATTGCTGGTTCCAGTTTATCCTCCTAAAACACAGTATTAGGATCCCGCAGTATTTTACGGCGCTTTTCCACTGCCACCAAGAACCGAGCCATACTGCCAACTGATGGCAACTGATATCCGCGCCGTACCTGAGCCGTACGCACGCCAACATGCCCCCGCTTACTGAAAAAATCTATTTCTAGTCAAGGACGCCAGATAGTGTGTGGCTGCGACAGGCAGCTTTCAAAGCAAACAGAAGCAAATTTCTGTTTCACAGCGAAAGTATATAGATGGAGCAAATGTCCACATAGGGCCACACATTACTGATCGCATAGGGAGAAGCTGGAATGATGGATCTGATATCAAATGACTAATACTAAAACCCACGGGGGGGGGGGAAGGGGGGGGTTAATGATCTTCTTTGACTGGCAGTTACACCCACTGAATTAAAGTAACGGCTTTCCGTCAGACAGAAACTGAATACCAAGAGAGCGAGAGTCTCCCCAACGGACGTCAGAAAGGCCAGTGCGTCCTGAAGCAGTGTTTAACGGTGCCTCATGCATACATGGTTTGTGCACCAAGGTCTAAGGGTTATTTACGAGTGTTATTTGTTCAAATGTTAAAATTCATCTCAAAACACATGTGCCTTCTTAGAAGACCGATCGACTCTTTCAAAAAGGACAGCAAAAAATTTCTTTAAATAGTAGGACAAGGTCTCATCTCATTTGTAAGGCTTGCGTCATCAGATTCAACTGATCTTGACAGGATTTGATAATTTATTTTTCTTTTCATTGGAGTGAGCAGCTCAATGTCTCCTTTATTTATAGTGAAGTGCTTTTCAGGGAATATTTATACAGAAGCCAGACCATGAGGAATACAAGGTCACCTCCAACGTCTCATATGAAATGCAACAGACCGTTCTGCTTTAAAAGTGGAATCTCGTTCTTGACCAAATTAAGAAAGTCAGTCTATGTGTGTGTGTGTGTGTATGTATATATATATATATATATATATATAGTAAAAAAAACTCAATATTTAGAGTATCAGTTGGTGCTATAGATCGGTCATAGAAATAAATCATTTTCTTCCATTTTCTGGTGACGTAACATCTCTCTTAAATGGTACCTCTGTAATATCACTGGATGCGAGTCAAAGATCCATTTGCCTGCTAGATAAGCAGTTATCAAAACAGGAATCTGTACGTGCTAAAAATTATTTTCAGGCTGACAATGGATCGAATTTAGTTTACAGTGAATTAACTCCACGGATTAACTTTAAAATCAAACTTTTGTCTTTATAATTATTGGCACACGATTGCAATGCCAACAAAGCTAAAGACAGAGTTTAGTATTTTTAAACCACATTGTGTAATTTAAAAAAACAACAACCAAAGATTCCCTGGTGGTTTCTATTTTTACCTGTTACTTGTTTCTTTTTTATATAAGAATGTGTCATTTACACTTACTGCTTTAACTTCTGTTTAACTGGGAAAGAAGTAGAACAATATTTACTGCACTGATATTTCTTGTTCTGGTGCGCATCTACAAAGTTATTTGACTACTGGCAAAGTGTATTCTGCATCACCGTCCACATGAACAAGCATGTTAAGAGTAAAAACACTTTGCATGCATGTTAAAGAATTGATTCTGAATATCCACTACATAAGCTCACCTTCATAGCTACTTACATGGGTGTAAGTAAGTAATCAATACTGATTTAATATAATGCTGTATACTCTTTGGCCTGAAGCCAGAAATAAAAATGCCGCTGTCCATTAATAAAATGACATCATCGAAAAACATGTCATACACAATGAAGCTGTCAGAAATGCTGCTGGCGGATACAGGAAGTTGCGCACCCCCACCCTGGGAATCGATGGTCGGCTTCGCATTGACGTATCTAGTGTTTCTTTACAGCCGCCCCTCTCGCTCAAAACTAAAATGGAGCTATCAGTGGCCATGACCCTCGCCTCATTTGCTTCTGCCGTTAATAATTTATCCTGTGTCACCTTCTCCCGTCATGCCAATGTCCATGCCAGCTTCATGCTAGGATGACATTTCTGAGACACAGAACCACATGCTACCAGTCTGCTCCGTTCACTGGGCGAAAGACAAGCCTCTGCCTAGAATGTGGCATTAATATCTGAGGCTCAGATAGCTGTAGCACCCGAGCTATCGAGGCTGACTGCACCTGGCTTTTCACATTACGGTTCACGCTCCTTTATTCTCCTTAAGAATCACCCAAAAGAATTTCCTGGGGGGCACAGAACATAATAATCCCCTACAAATCACTGAAGGACCCTCCCAGTAGTGGAGGGCAGATTTCCATAGGTACAGGGTGTACACTGGGCAAACACTGCACTTCTAACCAAAAGGCTGCCAAAAATGTATGCAGAAATTCCAAGCATTTAGTTATGCAGTATTCACATGTAAATTTGTCTTTGTTATATGAGAATTTAGGCGTCCACTGTGCATATGTAAGTATTTACTACATCACATGCAGTGAAACCTTTATTATTCAATAAACACCTTAGTGGAAGAATTCACTGAATTATGAAGCGTCACCTGGGGACCAATTAAACACATCAATATTTTAATTAAAACAATGTATTGTATCACTGTAAAGGTTTCATTATGCGGGATTTAAAGCCAGACCCACTGAATAATTATGCATGAAAAATAAATTGCTCCCAGTAATTACAAATTTCCCTCAAATGTAGTGCTGCATTGGGGGGGAGTGTATTTATTGCCAGGACTGATGAGCAGAAACTAGATACCAAATGTATCTGTGTTACACAAGATCACACACAGTGTAGGGCGGCTCAGTTTTTCCTGTCCTGTGGGCAGCTGAATCTCAGAAAATAAACTGCAATATTGCCATTTCTCAAACAAACCTTATGGAGTCACAAAGAATCGTGCGGGGGCTCGGTGGGTTCGGCTGAAAAGACTCTGAACTGAGAGCTAAGTGTATTTCGCCAAGGATTAAGTCCTAATATAGTGCACTTAGTTTGTCATTTAGCTTAAAAACAAACATTTCTGAAACGAAGCCTACAATGACCTGCCGTTTAATACTGTGGGTCTCCTAGATTCATCCATCTTCCAACCACTAATCCTGGCCTGGACAGGCACAGACCCTCCAAACGGCTGTGTCTGTCACCCAAAGATGTATGTATTTATCAAATCTATTCGTTCCAGCTCAGTTTGGTATACGCCAGCCCACCGCAGGAAGTTTGCCCAAAAGGCCTGACAGAGTCTCCCCGATTTGGTGTGTTTACTGCCACATACGGCTTTGACTGCTGACTTTAGACTGTGCTGGTCCCCGGAGGAGACGGACCCGGCTTACAGGGAAGGGGTTGGATCCATACAGCCTGACACAAGCGAACACATTAAACCCCCCAGGCAGATGACCAGAGAGCCACGTGGCCGTTTTCAGCTGAGTAAGCAAGGCTTTTTTTTTTTTTTTTTAAAATGAAGATGTATTTTACAAACTGCCTTCCTCAATCACTGCAGCAGCCTTACACACATGCACAGACATGGGGGCACTGAATGGACGTTTAAAGGACTGAACGGACTTTTTAAATTTGTTTTAAAAAGGGCTTGATCTCTACGAACAGAAAACAGAATACCAAGTCAATTAAGATGAACTTTTTACAATAATAGTAAAATTCTAAATTATGACATCAAAAATAAAATCAAACTATTATAAAGGAATGACTTCCTGTTATTTTTGTGATCCTCAAGCTTTTGTTTTGTTTTTTTTTTTATAAAAAAAAAAAAGGTTTTGGCCATATTACTTCCTCCCCAGTTTTGTGAATATCTATTAGCAACATGCTCACAAACATACTGCATTTCTCAGTGCAATAGATGCAGTATTAGAGATACAGGGAATGCGATATTTCTGGGCATCTTACAAGTGATACTGCAGCAGTCAGATATAAATCTCCTTAGAAGGTGCCCATTTAATTTAGTTTTCAGTATGAGTTCACTGTCATTATCCAGAATGTTCTTACAAATAGCAAGAGCTGGATAAGGTTACTCATGAGATCAGTCTACGGAAGCCACCCTCAGAGACTCGGGAACGTTAATTCGAAAAGCAGCACTACAAACGTACCCTTGAGTAAAGGTACTTGAGGCACCCATCAGAAGGCAAGCAGTGTTTCGCAAGATAACTCGCATAAGGGTCGTATATAAAAAGCAGCGTGACGCAAGTGGTCCTTGTGAGGCATTTAGAAAAGAAAAATGACGGCGCAGACTGACACGCCGCCCGAGGGCGGCTCGCTGGGACGCGCAGCAGGTGCGGCGGCCGAAAGTCGGACAGTTTTGTGCTCTTCAAACCACCTGACACGCTCCCATTATTTGTGACATTACGAGATGCTCCAAAATGCCTGGCTGCCGGCCCTGTCGGCCATCACCTCTAATGGAATTTACAGCCCCGAGGCAAATCCCCGCAAAGTGTGTCCGACAGTCTTTACAAAACCACCCCAAATGTCCTCTGCTGGAACCACACTCTGTATCATTCCAGGGCCATTACGCATCGAAAGCTTTGATCTTTATGGTACATAGTGATGGTTTCATTATAATAACTGGCACTTGACAGATAATTTCCCCTAACTTTTGGGGGGAAAAAAACTATTTATTGCATAGAGATGGACATTTTACTGTGGCAATTCAGGTATCTGACTCAAGGGGACAACGTGACCCTTTCTGGGACTTTAGCAGACTACTTTCAGGTTAAAAAGGCCATTTGCTCCAACACCGTGCTCCCTGGATGAATGTGACACATCCGTGCCTCCTCAGTCGTGCCTCCTACCTGCCTAGCAAAGCAGCCTGTATACGAAAAGTCTTTGATGCTCTTGGATGCTTCAAATCCACAACAGAGCCAACGCTTACAGTCCAAATCCTTCGAATCCTTTGCCACTAATGTGCCAGACCTTCCCAGATGACATTCATTCCAATTAAAGCTCCATTCCTCTCCGTATCTGGAATTCACCTATATATGCAGAATTGAAAATCACATATTTTTCATGTTCTTGATTTTCCTCTAGATCACCACCATCTGAATATCACGCAGAACTGTGACGAACAACCAAGCAGCTACATACATGTATTAGTACAAAGGCACTAGAACATGCTTTGAACATGCACTGGAACATGCTTGAAGTTTGCCTTTTAAATTTATTGGTTTCATAGCAGAAGTCCATTGCAAAGCAATGCTTAACATATCTGCACATATCTTATACACAAACATTTCATATTTAAGTGTCATAATGTTGACTGACTCGTTCAGTTCTCTTCTTGCCATTTCGCTCTTAATTGCAGTTGCAGTCATTGGCTCCCATTGGGATACTAAACACAAATTTTTGGTGTTTTACGTTATTGCAAAGGTTACTAATTAAAAAGCCCCCAATAAGACTGTTTGTCAATGGACTTTTTTTCACTCAGAACAGCTCTTATAGAAATATAATTTAGATTTCAAATGTATTACTATTCACAATGAGTTTTATTTAAAACTACTGGTTGCTTGTAATGTTGTATATATTATTTGTAAATAACTGAATAAAGTAATGATATTTGGGTAACACTTTCTATGAATGTCATGTCTAAGAATCTATGAACACATTCAAAACATATTGGAATGCATTCATAAAGCATTATAAACATTACAATCAATATTTATGAGGGCAGAACATATTACAGCCATGTTTATTATGCATTATGAATGCTTTATGAAGCTCTCATTTATAATGCACTATTGATACCTTCATAATGCAGTACAAAGCATCCTTAATGCTTATACCGACTAATATAATGCATTATGAAGGTATCTATAGTGCATGATAGATGAGAGCTACACTGGAGCTTATGAAATATTAAAATTAACACTATAATGCCTTAATAGAAGATGCTGTAATCCTTCATTAAGTTTTATACCGACCATTATTCAGGTATCAATAATGCATTACAGATGACAGTTTAAAGTAAAGTGTTAACGATTTTTGTTATGAATCCAATAAGCAGTTTTACTAAATTAAGCAAGCATCCCAAGACTTTCTGTGAGCACTGTATATTGCTATTAAGAGCATCAGGAAGCTTGATTGTGGGTCTTTGCGGGATGCCGTTTGCCTCTCCACAGTGAGTTACACATCGCCGTCAGCTCAGACTAAACGCACAGTACGCTTCCATGCAGGGCCTGCAGAAGGATCTTCTGCGAAGGCACCAAGCTGGGTTTGAATGCGCAATGAAGATGAAGGTTAACCAAGGAGAGGACGACGGAAGGACGCCCGATTACGGCGATTTACGAGTTTCCGTCCATCACGAGTGAAATACTGTTTTCTAAGTTCACCCTGAGCTGCACCTTCATTCCGAGCAGCAGAAAGTCTTTTCATCTCCGTACACTCAAATCTCGGTTACCATGACACCCCCCACCCCCCATTTGTTCACTGCGATCATAAACACAGCCCCACCATGAGGTATTTCTCAGTAAAAATGCCCAGCAGTTACACTGTCCCTTCCTGGATTAGATAAACCCTGCAGCTTCATGGATTGGGGGCCCCATGTGGCTGAGTGAGCTAAGCCTCTGTGCCTGTGATCAGAAAGTCGCCAGTCTGAGGCCGGTCACGCCCCCCCCGCGGTGGCTCCCTGAGCAAGGCCCTTAACCCACTCCTTGGGGGCTGCTACAGGTGGCTGGCCTTCGCGGCTAGCTTGCTCTCATCTAAGGAGAGCAAGCTGGGGGAGGCGTAAAGAGAATTAACTCCGGGGATCAATGAAGTATCAATTATTATTATCGACTGAGTGGTCAGCATAACTAATGTCTCCTGCTATTGTCAATTTCAAGGCCAAAAAAAGTATTAAACAAAGAGAAAACTGAGAAGAACAAAAAGAAAACAGGACAAAGACGACTGACACCACAAAAAAGCAGATCTACATTTCCGAGATATATTCTCTCGATAACATTCCCACACACATCTATAGCTGGGAAAAGAAGAAGTGAAGAATTAAATCAATAATTCTCAGAATACACTTGTGGGATGCTTTCTGGATTCACCAAGGGTCGGGGGATGAGTTTTGAGGAGACGGGGCCTAGGATGATGCTCCCAGAGGATGGGAACGGGGACGGCGAAAGACATCCTCGGTCAAACCGCTCAAGTTTAAAGGAGCAGCCTGAGAGAGCAACACAGCGTATGGTGAAAAGGCTGCTGCGGGAATGCGACACGATGACCTTTGTCTGATATAGTAATAACCTGCAAACCAACAGATTTAAAATAAAGAACACATATCGTGCTGGATGGATCTGTACCACAAATACACAAGAGTCTCTGCATCTACAATAGAATTCCTTCACAATTGATTTGCGATTCTTCACATTTGAAACGACTGCAGGACATTTTCCCGATATTCTACTAAAAGAACTGAACACTCGAGTTTGAAGCATCCGATGGTCCGGTTTGCTGTGCAAATTGAATGCAGGAGAACTGAAATGCTACAAAAGTTCACGGGTTAAGAGAAAATGCTTTGAGCAGGAAGTAATTTCACACACTGCTTTGGAACAGTGTTACGTCATGAACGGGAAACAGTTCCCCTCAACGCTAATAACAAACTCTAAATAAAGCAGGAGGCCCATTAAGTTATAATGGAGTGAACGAAGCTTGGCTATCAAACTCTCTTGCTAACATTAAAAGTTAAAGAACAGGCCGTAACAAAGATTTGTTATTTGGAGTCATGCTGTGACATCATGATCTAAAATCAGGAATTTGCAGGAGAGTGTGGACCAGAAAAGCATTGCAAGTCAGTTGTATTTGTCAGTTTTTCCAGAGAGAAGCATACCTTGGTGATCTTATAACATTAGGCTAAGGTGCTCTGTTACACAAATGCCCACAAAGGGACAAGGACAACACATAATTGCAGAGGTGGGTAGTCCAGGTCTAGAGAGTAATAATCCAGATCAAAATTTTGTTCCAACTAACCAGCGGAGTGAACACAACCGAGTGACTATGACGCTTTATATTGAACTGTTTGGTTCACCATTGATGTCACCTTTGGGCCCTTGAGCAAGGCCCTCAACCCCCAGTTGTTCCTGGGACTGACAAAAATGTACGCTGCTAAATAATGCGCAAATAAAATGCAAAGGTAGAAAGCAGTCTTCACACCAGAGGAAGAACTGCAGTTTGTGGGCAAGGAGAATTTTAGAAATGGGGTTAAGACCTGGTTTGGTAAAAAGTCACAAGTTACTTTGGTGTTAAGAATGCAAACCCAAACAAGGCAGCTAAAACGCTAAAATGCTAAAGAATGTCGCAGTTCTTCACAACAGAGGAGAAGTAGAAAAAGAAGCAAAATGGATGCGATCGTTCGTCTGGATAAAGGGCTTTGCTGTACGGAGCATATGGTGAGAGCCAGCCGGCCCCCAGCGGACTGCAAACACAAGGTAGCGGGGGCTTTGGGGGTGGGGGGGACAGCCGTGTCTCCCTTCATTAGCTGGCCCTCTCTGAACCACAGCTCAGCGAGGGTGAGAATTACCATCTCTTCCCCGGCCATGCATCAGATCATTCCAGTAACGGTGGTGACGGTTCACGGCTCTGAGGTGGGGGGCTGGGGAGGTATTTCTTTTTCACAGGATCTTTGCCTTGTGCTTCGCTCCCACCCCTTTGAGCAGCGCGTCCCAAAAGCCTCCCTAATTAGCAGGAGGACAGAAAGACGGAGATACTTCAGAAGTTCCCAGCTGCTCTGCCCTAGTGCCTCTCCTCAGGTGTACATTAGGTTTGTAAATAGCAGCGGATGTAGCCATGTGACAACAGGGTCCCCCCACCCAAAGCCATGCCCCCCGCCGGGCATGCTGGGTAGTCTTGAGGTGATCGTGATTAGACGAGGACCATCACAGCTGTTGGTTTGCAGGGTGTCAGTTTACAGGGGATTCGACTGAGCCCGGGAAGCTCCACAGAGATCTCATCTGGCATTTTACACAGACAGGATGAAGACCTGCTTCTGACAGGTATGTAAGGAGCTGCTGGGCACTTCAAAGAGAGTGTCGATTTTCGCAGTTTACAAAAAAAGGAAGAACTGTGCTTCACTAATGCACTGAGAGCCACAGTCTAGGTTTTCCTTAAGACTGAGCAGGTAATGTACCACAGTTGTCTGGGAAAAAAAGGCAGGCGAAGAGCAGATTAGTCTCAGTCTGACTGGACAATTAAATCCAGTCAGTGGCTCAGTAACACTCTTGTATAACACCCTGAGCATGTCAACACCTGTGTTAATACTTTCATGCTTGGCCTGTGTCCATAGCTTGTCACAAGATAAGAGCCTAATCTCAAGAAGAACATTTACAATACACTAGGTGTGAGTAAGCTGAGTAAAAACAGATATTTCTTGATCATTAAAGTCCTAAAAAATATATATCAATCAACAACCTACCACTCTGTCTTCCCACACAAATTATTGTCATTATTAACCCAATCTGAATTGTGCAAATGCACCAAATTAATTGTATTTCAAAACTGTGACGCAGGGGATGGTCCCAGGCTCATGTGCAGAGACAAAACATGGCGCCAGCAAGTGATCTTATTATGGCAAGAGAAGACCAACATATTATGGGGAGAGAAGACCACCTGTGTCAGAACCCAATGTGTAAAGGGTTGGACTAACTTCTCTGGGGGGGCACTGGCTGACATGGGTTGCGGCCTAGTGAAAATATTTTTGGAGCCAAAAGGGAAACAAGAGGAAATTATATAAATTACGGAAATAGAAACTTATAATTTGTAAATTATAAATTAATAATTATATATAAATGATATTACAGAACATCAAAACACAGGATACCAGCGGTAAAACTTACTGATCAGGACGGGGGGGGGGGGGCAAGTTTACCTTAAAATTTTTTAATTGGGGGGGGGGTTAACGGGACAGGGGTTAAAAAGGAAAATTTAAACAAAACATAGTAATTAAATTTTTGAAAAAATTTAAATAATTTAAA
>JAODJX010000040.1:8382728-8419756 GCA_026776945.1 Isichthys henryi | reverse complement strand
GCGTCTCGGCCCCCCCCGCCCGCCCCTCGGTGCCCCCCCCGGGGGGGGGGGGGGGGGGGGGCGGCCCGCGGGCCCCCCAGAAGAGGAGTTCCAACCGCTGTAACAGCAACTTAGGGAGGGTCAGAGGGATAACATAGGGAGTGAAATGGCATTGCAAACACGATGTCACCAACACCTGACAAAACCAGATCCGATAGCTTAGCTGGACCAAGTGGGGGGCTGCTTGGGCTTGGGAATACCCGAGTAGGGGGTGGGGGAGGGGGGATTGTTATTAGATAGCAATGTCCTCAGATGAGAGTCACCATTGGTCAGATGGGGGGCATGATGGGGAAGATGATGGCAAACTACAAAAACGTGGACAAACTTCTGGATAAATAACTGCACATATCGGTATGCAGCTACCCGGAAGTAACACCTTCACGTCACGTTAAAACATCTTGGTCACACGAGGATTTTTCAGCCAACGTCGATTTTCACAGCGCTGAGAGATTACTGGAGCAGCCAAAAAAAAATAAAATAATAAATCCACCGCACCAACGGGCACCTTCATCAAGTCAAAACTCAATCTTTCTAGGCCACTGGGCTTATTTAGGCAATTCTGAGCCGCTGCCAGAACTTCCATTCAAATCATGAAGTAAATTTGCTTTCATTGGGGGTTTAATTATCTTTAAACAGAGCTCCCGTTCAAATGGCATCGCGAGGTAGCAGATAAACAAGCTATCGGTTCAGCCAAATTCTGAACAAAACACGCTACGTGCAAGTTAACAGCCTGCAAGCACTGCTAAATAAATGAACACATTCTTGACTTTATAATCATTTAGAAAATTTGCATTTGCTGCAATAAATATTACTGCTACAGTAGAAGTGGTAAAAAAAAGAATCCTTCCCCCTGAACTGTTGTTTTTTTTTTTTTGCTAATTATCCCCGCAGCCATCATTCGGTGTTCCTAAAGAGCACCATGCCCTGAGGATGGAGTAACCAGGGAAGCTCTTTATGCGAAGACGGCGGAAATCAGAGATGCAGCTTCGACATCTCGGCTCCGGCTCTCAACTTAGAAACACTCGCGCCTATCATACCTCCGTTTTCATCCCACTTGAAGGCCCTGTGCATACAGATCCTCCAACCGAAAGCCGGCTTTGCTGAGAGAGCGTCGGCAGACCGAGAAGCTCGCACACGCGCTGGCTGCCGTTTTCACGAACTCGTCTCATTGCTCATAACGGCCGAAATAATGAGGCAGGTTTAGAAAGGCACTCAATGACAGTGGGTATTTACTCTTTGCCTGCTATTCTGATTTGGCGTTGCCTTAGCAACCAACAAAAGATTTGCATACAGCACTGGTGAATTCTGGACAACTTAACTCTACAACTCCTTCCCCACGGGCCAAGGTAATGGATGCTACTGGCAGAACATTCGTTCCTAAAAAAAACACCATCAACACCAACAATCTCTTAGGCACCCAGGCATGTAAACAGAGATACTGGTACGGCGCTCACAGAAAGGCTTGGTATACTTGCTTAATTCAGTAAAAATACTGCACATTTCAGGTCAGTTTCATAAAAAAAATCATTACTTTGTTTACAATAAATATATATTACATTAGAAACAACCATTAGTTGTAAGTAAAACATTTATTTCAAGTAGTAATAAACTGAAACCCAAATTATAGCTCTAAAAGAGCTATTTTGAGTTAAAGTTCATTGGCAAGCAGCCTCATTGGGTGCTTTTTAATTAGTAACACCTCGGCAGTAACATAAAACACCAAACATTTGTGTTTAATGTCCCTTTAGGAGCCAGTAATAGCAAAATGGCAAGAACAGAACTAAATGGGTCTGTCAAAAAAAAAAAACTATAACATTTAATAATGTTAAATAAAATGTCTGTGGAGATGTGAAACATTGCTTGTCAAAGGACTTTTGTTATGAAACCAATAAATGTGAAACACTGAATTAAACAAGCATCCCAAGACTTTCTGCGAGCGCTTATGTATCAGTACAGACATCTCCGCACAAAACAGCATAACCAAAGACTTTGTGAGAGCTTCTGTATCAGTACAGACATCTCTGTACAAAGTAGCATAACCAAAGACTTTCTATGAGCGCTTCTGTATCAGTCCAGACATCTCTGTACAAAGCAGCATAACCAAGGACTTTCTGTGAGCGCTTCTGTATCAGTACAGACATCTCTGCACAAAGCAGCATAACCAAGGACTTTCTGTGAGCGCTTATGTATCAGTACAGACATCTCTGCACAAAGCAGCATAACCAAAGACTTTCTGTGAGAGCTTCTGTATCAGTCCAGACATCTCTGTACAAAGCAGCATAACCAAGGACTTTCTGTGAGCGCTTCTGTATCAGTAGACATCTCTGCACAAAGCAGCATAACCAAAGACTTTCTGTGAGAGCTTCTGTATCAGTACAGACATCTCTGTACAAAGTAGCATAACCAAAGACTTTCTGTGAGCGCTTATGTATCAGTCCAGACATCTCTGTACAAAGCAGCATAACCAAGGACTTTCTGTGAGCGCTTCTGTATCAGTAGACATCTCTGCACAAAGCAGCATAACCAAAGACTTTCTGTGAGCACTTATGTATCAGTACAGACATCTCTGTACAAAGCAGCATAACCAAAGACTTGATGTTGCACTGTCCATTATTGCTAATGCCTCACATTGTTTTATTTCTATGAAATTAAAATAAAGAGATACAGAAACTTAGATACAGAAACAAGGACTTTTGAACAGCGATGATTAATGAGACATAAATCTGCATGCATTCTTATGGGATATTAAACACTTTTCAGTATCTTAGCAAAATGCGACTTTTTGAGTTGTAGCCAAGCTATTGTACCGATAATTAAAAAAAAATAATAAAAAATTACAGTACTGATTCAGAAAATAAAGGCAAAACAAAACACCTCAAATATAGCCTGAAAAATTCAATAAGCTTCTTTAACAATGAGACACTAACTCGGCAATGAAATGAATATGAAAACACTCATAAGTAGTTCGTCGGGTCTGTTACTTGGGGGGATGTTTTGATGATACTGCAACAATCAGATATTAATACTGAAATATTCAAGAGTTCTACTGCTACCTTAGGGCACTGACCTCAAACATGGGAAGAGTGGGAAAATATGTATGAAACTGGCTATAGTTATTCCAACGGTGAAGAGATGCCTCCCCCACCCCACTGCCCCACAACCCGTTTGATTGGCTACGGCAATTTTTTTTAAAAAATGATTTATGAATAGTCTCGTCTTCACCCAAAGCACAGCAGTGCACAAAATAAGATCACAATACAGCAATGTGGACTTTTAGATGATTTGTAAGCACCCTAAGAGTAATCCTAGGGCTTCGGGATTTTCAGGGAGTCTTGATGGTTGGATGATACCTTCATGCATAATATGAATGACTCTATGCACCAAATACCTGCTACCCCAAACGCTGATATTCTTAATGACAATCAATACAAGTCTAAGATAAACCGGAATAAATCTGCTTTATTGAAAAATCCACTGTATACGCACACGACACTATTAGACCTATTTGGTAATAATGAAGCACCAAAAATGTCATAACTGCAACAAACATACATAAAAGCTACAGCTAGAAGTGGTAATATTTCATATGATACTGTGTGTCTTCCAAAGCCATTAAGAAAATCATTCTCCCTTTAATTGGGCCTTTTACTACAAATCAGAATATAGATTCTGCAGAGAAGAAACTGCTTTAAGATACGGGCATTAAAGGAATCCCTTCAGCAATCTAATAAACCTTCAACCAATTAGTCTCTCTTTTCCAGGGCCCTTTATCTTCAGCTAACTGCTAATTAATAACCAGACCGCAGGCGATATTTTTGGAGCCATCTGTGACAGCTACACATACAGTTTCTTGGTCTTACAACATGGGGTCTCCTAAACAGTGTGGACGCTTTCTACCGTAAGTCCGAAACTGCAGTTACTTTCAGGTAAAGTATATCTCGTAAGAAAGTGCAAGGACATAACTTTGAAGGTTGTGCGTTCGGTGGAGGGTGTTGGACTTGCCTTTTATTGACATCCTTATAATAGACCACAGACAGGTCTTGGCAGTTCAAGTTCAAAAGTCCCATTCCACTTTAATGTGGCGCCCCGTTGATGACGAGCAGTGGAGGTGGACAGGCAGGCAGGGAAGGGCATTGCCCATTCGAAAGGCACTTTCTGCATTTGAGGGAGCAGCAGATATAGCGCACCAAGGTGTTTTTTCTTCCGATCTTCGATTCCGATGAGCCGCGGTGTAACTCTCGTGTTACGTTTTTTGGAGTGGTGTCCAAGGTAAAATCAGAATGTCCCATAAGGTTTTAGCTACTTTGTTTCCAAATTTATTTACATACAGATCAAATGAACTGCATGGAAGAACAAAATCACAAAGGAGAGATACTATTTAACGACATGACAGTGTCAGCCAGCCCCCAAACTCATAGCTACTGTAATCCTTACATGGCCAATAAAAAAATAAACGGAAGATGAAGAAATAACAGGCATCTTGTGTCAATACTTACAGTGGAAAGTACGCTTCCTTTTTAAGGGACCTGTGTAAGATAATAGGGACAAGAAGCTACTGTGATGCCCAGCTCGTACGATCCTCGTGTGTGCCACGCCCCCCTGATTACCCACGTGTGCCTCCCTGATTGTCTCCAGCTTTGTCTACTTGCTTTGATTAGTCGCGTCCTATTTAAGTCCTGGTCTTACCTGTTTCCCTGGTCCGTCATTGATGTTACCTGCTGTTTGTCGATGCCTTTGCCCGTGTCCCGTCCTGTTTGCCCGTATCTAATAAATCCCCAGTTTTCCCCTGTATTCTGGCTTCCTGCCTGCTTCCTGCTCGCTCGCCAGCCTGCTCGCCTTTAATCCGGCGAGCGATCGTGACAGCTAGCACACTGTTAAGTTTTAATATTCAGTTAGATATGTGTAATGTCGAGTCACACCCGAGAGAAAAGCCAAGACCGTGAAGCAACAAGGGCTTTTTATGTCAGAGAAGGGCACGAAAATATTCTCATTCATAAGAAAAAATCTCTCTCTCACTGGGAAGCCAACTTATTTCAAAACATAATTTTATATGAAATTTGCCTCCCAAAATCTATTCTCATTGCTTAAATTTGCAATGCCAAGGTAGATTTTGTCGTCCACAGTATTTACAAGAATTGACCCCCCCACAAGACACAGGCTCATAACTGGATATATATTTCCATTCACTTTTAAGAAATTTACAGCCAGCATAGTGAAGAAGGTTATGGCCAGCAAGATAGATAAATTTGAGTTGTGGTGGTTTCGTTTTTTTTTTTTACTGTGTAAAATTACTCTACTTCTGAGAACAGAGTGAAAAGACAGCTAGTGTTAAGGCAATTTACAAGCCATTCCAGATCAATTTCTTCAGCCGATGCTTTGTACTCAATACTGCCTTTACAATAAATGTTACAAGATATAGTTACGCAGAGGAAGCGCTTCAGAGGAGAAGGTAAAAATAATAATTCACTCCTTGAGAACATCCATTTACCGATTCCCTGAAGAGACAGAGAGTTAGCAGTTGTATTTGCAATGCAAATCCCAGTCAACATTAACTTGGAGGCAGCGGCACGCGCGGCAGACTGGATCAGATCGGAGTGGCATGGTTCCGTCTTGTCCAGACAGCTGTCTCCTTACCTCACCAAGCAGCTCCATACACAATCCCCACCGTAGCTACTTAGCCATTTCCCAACCCAGATTTGTCAGCTTGAAAACAAGCAAGTATTTGTTTACTTCTGCAGATCGGTGTCTCCTAAATTTTAGTACAGCTCACCAAATGTCAGCCGCTGGAAAGCAGGTCTTTCTGTGCCTCTAAATGTAGTCAGGCTGTTATATAGCACAGGGCACCGGTACATCTTGGGTTCCTGTTCAACTCCCAGGCAGGAAAACAGCAAACGTATCAGCTGCTTGGACATTACAGAAGTGACTCATTTTATGTGCTTGAGTGGACAATATTTAACATTAGAATGTATCGTGTCTGTTCACTGAACAAAGTTGGGGGAAGTTGGGGGAGGACATTTGGTGTAATGCAGGCTTGTAAGCATTGTCTTCTATATACAATTCTTGACTTAAAATCAATAGGAGAGCAGCTTTCGGATTCGGTTTCCTTTCGTGCTCAAATTGCTGACAGCATCACAGAACTTACATGCAATTAAAACCAGGGGAGTCAAACTTGTGCAGCGGTACCAGCTTGAGTATTAGTTGCACCGAAAAGCACCTGGGCTCCATAAAAAGAAGCAGATTCGAATACGAAAAATCGACAGAGAGAATGTGACAGACTGACTGTCTGCGTGCACAGTCACCCCGGCACTAACTGACACTAACTGGCCTACTTTGTGCACTCCAACCGTATAGTGCAGGTACATGTCAAGTGCAGTGGGTGTTAGGTCTGTCATGGTGAGAGAAGCAGAATGTGAACAGTACGTTTAGCTGCACACTGACATGGCCCACATGCTAACTGTGGCTATTGCGCTAATCACACAATTCATTCCATAATGAACACCAATTTATTGTTGGGGCGGGGTGGAAAGTATCATATGTTAGTTATATGGAAAATAAAGTAATTTCTGCTCTGTGGCACAAGGCAAATGGAGCGCAAACTCATAACCGAAAAGACTGGTTTTGTAAAATGCAGAATGTCTGTGTAACACGTGTCGAGCTGTTTGGAGAGACAGAGTGAAGATCACACCTACCTCTTTTTGTTTTTTACTGGCTTCCTGCCTGGCAGCCCTCTCCTTCAGCCTTTTTGCCTGGGAAGTAGGGAGGGAGAGAGAGAGAGAGAATAAATCTTAATTAGTCATTTTGACAGTAATAATTCTGTACCCTTTGCAAGGTCTAACTGAAGGCAACACATGTACAGCATTCACTATATGCTCTCGTCCCAGGCAGGGCTGCGATTGGACGCCATTGAAGCTTTAAATCCTGTGATTGGCCACCGGTGGGTATCTGTCAGAAGGCAGCGGCAACGTCAAAGTGGTCGGCAGCCGTCTTTCATTTCCATTTCGTTGAGCTGAATGCCAAAGTCCATCCCTCACAAGACGTTTAAGAAGCCCTTTCGTTACTGCAGGGGTCAAACAGGCAAAGCTGGGGGGTGTTGAGGAGAGGAGGAGTTTTGGGGAACCAAAGCCGTGGTAGCCATCAGTATGCTGGCATCCAGAGAGAGGGCTTGAAGCAACATTTCCTAAAACAGTATCATCTTCCATCCCATATGAGTCCCAGAATAAAGTGTAGATGTGTGATGGGTAAAGAGGTATGTGACAAATCCTTTATTTGCAATTCGCACAAGTATGAGAACGGGTACATTGGAACTCTTCTATCCCTTCTTGATCTCCATAGCTTGGGGGGTCACAGAACAGGGTCAGCCATCATGCAGCAACCTTGGAGCTTTGCTCACAGGCCTGGGGTCATGTGACTATTCTGCCAAGGACCTTCCAATCAGACACAAAGACTTAGCCCGCTGAACCACTAACTACATTCTCAAAATGACCTGTGCGCAGGTCATTTCTTCGGTATATGATGGCATTCGCTATATGACCTGTGCGCAGGTCATTTCTTCGGTATATGACAGCATTCGCTATATAGCCTCCATGCAGGTCAATGCATCACCTCAAAGCATCACATTGCATGAAACAAATGCATTCAGTCCTTCAGTTCCTAGGAATCCATGGCAAACAGATGTCACAGCAGAATGGTGCTTATAGAGCGGACCTACTGTGCTATAATATGATCCAGATACAGTCGACTTATTTGATAACACACCCTTATTTATGACGCCGGTCCAGGAGAATGCTCTATTCTGTGTGACCTTTAACGCACTGCTGAACCCAGTAATCACAGTAATTACAACATAGCTCACCGGATTTCATTAAATGTAGTGTCATGTAACTAACATCTAGTATTTGCCTAATTCAAACCCTTGAGTTTAGTTCTCTGTGAAACTCTAAGATTATAAACTGATCCTTAATTAAACCGCAGAGCTTTTATCTTCCATCCCCACTTGTCCTTTGCATGGTCACACAGGTCCGGAGCCGATCCTGGAAGCTACAGGCACAAGGCAGGGAACAGCCCAGGATACGGTTCCAACCCATCGCAGGACACGCGCACACACGCACACACGCACGCACGCACGCACGCACGCACGCACGCACGCACAATTAGAAGAGACTCCTATTGGTCTTAAAGGAAAAAAAGAATAATGTTGGTTAAATTCTAAATACATTTAATGGAAAAAATAAGCCCCATTAAAGCACCACGTATGGTTTGCCCAAACTTTCAGCTATGCACGTTTCCTTTGAGTACATACTTATCTGTATGCTACATTCTTCACAAGTTACTTTTAATCGAAGATGACTTTTAACTGCAGACCGTGGTGGGGAAAAAAAAAACAATGGCTTTTAAATCTGTTTTAATTGTGTTTTGTGAGTCCTCATCTCGGAAAATCAATTAAAAGCATGCGTTTCCAAATAAATCATTCCTGCTTGACTAGACTGCTAAAATATCCTATCAGCTGTGCACTCTCAGCGCCAGCTGCGTACCTCTCCACGTAGATCTAACGAACTGCTGGTGTGGTGGGCCACTGGTCCCACAGTGCGGCGTTGGGCCGGCGTTGTTGGCATATCGCCAGCCGCAGCATAGCCAGCTTCAGTCAGCCAACTGGACTGAGATTTTCAATTTGAGAGAAGTCTGCACAAACATGCACCCGCATTTACATGCATGTAAGAGTCTTAGTACCTTGTAAATAATCAATAAAGTTTACAAACTACCCCAGAGCTTCTGATGTAGCTAATTTTAGGTTTATAATGGAATAATATAGATTTGCCATAAGATTACTTGTGTGTGAGAGTTTGAAAGTGAATGTAGGTGCGTGAGAGCTGGGGACGCTGCAGCCTGACCAATCACCCCTTCGCAGTCCTGCCCTCTCACAATGCATTTCACCAACACTGTTACATTTTTTGCCTTTTTGTTTTAGTTTCTCTAAGACCACCCTAACTGCCACGACTGTGCATCAACATCAGTATCAATATAAGCAAACATACTTCTCATGGATACAATGAAATCAATGGATGTGTCAGTGAATGATCTAAAGAACTGTTTATTTAGACCGTTTGGGTCTCAAGTCGGTGAGATTTTGCAGTAAGAAAGTGTATGTTTCTTTTTCCTAGCAGCACGACACCAAGTTGACTTGATTTCAGCTTCTGGATGAATGACAGATAAAGTGCACCTTGAAAGGAGGATAAAAATGTATCTTCAAAAATGCCCCGCCTCATTAAAACCAGGGGGGGGGGGGCTAAAATGCGAATGCTGATGTGATTACCAGATTTACCGATAAGAAATTGTTCTTGCTAAACTGCACTAATTGTGTCTTAATACCTGCTGAAATTTACGGTGTGAATGCAATGTTTTATTACTTCATTTTGTATGCATGCTCAAAAGAAAGCTTCTGAAAAAGCACTTCTCTGGATTGTGTAAGCAATAAAGCCTGCTAACGTTCCATTTTAGTTAATCCATATAACAGAGCATGTCCAAATTTATAAAGAAATGGTGAACCGAGATTGAAAAATAATTTAATCCTAATCTGTCAGATTCGCTTCTTAATTTCAAGTCTTGATGTGCTTTTTCTTTTATATCTGTACTCATTTTTCTCCTTGTAATGAGCCTGGGAATTAAGGTCAGCCTGCTTGCAGCAACTGGTCTGTTTGAATATTCATCAGCTGATTTCAAGTGACACTGCCTCTCACTCTAATTTACTCTAATTTTCTTTTTTTAACCAGCTTAATTTATGTGGGAGCTTTCATCTTTGAGATGATGGCTTGCTTATCAATGCTCTCCAGCTCTGCACAGAAATCGTTCAGTATCAAAGCATATTTTGCGATCTTGATTCTGCTTAGTCCACGAGCTGCACAAACATGGTAAACAATGAGGGCCACGCCTTCATACTTTCACGAGGGTTCGGACAGACGGCTGTTTCGCTATACCCCAAAACCACGATGGGAAGGAGTTCTCCTGGTGATCAGGCATGGAGTCACATTCGCCGAAGTCACAAAGACCAGACAGATGGCGAGAATCGTACTGTCGTGCCACAGAACATCACCACACGTACACTTCCTGAAACTGATTGCTGGAGATAAGTCACTGGAGAACTAACTTTGATTTTTTTTTTTTTTTTTTTTTTGCAGAAGCAGGTTTTTTTTGGGGCAATACAACCATCTGTCTCAGTTCTCCATGCTGCGCTGAAGCCATCTCCAAATGCCTGACAAGAATTGTGGATGAGAGTTTTTTTTTAGCACACCAAACTGATCTTCAGCACCTGTTCGTCAGAAGCCTTTCTGGAAAGTCAGCGCTGATGGAAGGTCTTTCTCCACCTCCTTACTTCTGCTGCAAATCAAACGTCAGGCTCAGATCTACCCATGTAATGGGCAACATCCTCAAATGGCATCTGAAGTAACTTGAAGCAACTGAATTAAACATCACTGAAGACCGTCATTTTTATTCTATGATTTTAATCAACATACCCAAAATGACTTAATCTGACTGCATGCTAATTAAATCGTATTGTATGTAAGACCGATAAAGTTAAATAGATTTTTTAATATAGAAAGAGCTAAGATAAAAAAATATATATATCAACAAACAAAGAGTTCTGCTTGGAATGTCAGACAAAATATTTACAAAAAACATTGCTTGTTCTTATTTATGTGGAAAAACTATCAAATGGTATTTTATCAGTCTGAGCATGCGTTCATTCAGGACCTGCTGCACTATCAGCATACTGCAAAGATCTCGGCCAACCGCACAGCTAACCCATGAAAGACAGGCAGCTTTCAAAGGGAACAAGGAGATCCAAGTAGCTCTCGACGTCTCGAAACGGATTTGACCTTTGGTTCATGTAGATTGCCGGACGCAAAGTTTAACATGTACCCAAGATACGTAAGGGCCAGGTATCAGAGCTGCCAGATAGATCCACGTTTTTCAAACAGAATTGCAACATGTAAAAAAAAAAAAAAAAGACTGTCTAGTGTATACGAGTCTGACAGGACTGCTGATAAATACTTCATAAGTGCTAGGTAGAGATCGTGGTCAATGGCCCAGCACCTCAATCTCCATCCATTACAAAGTCATGCAAAATGGGAAGTCCATTCGACCCAGTGTTTGTTGACATCTTGGAGCAATCCCAAGTTGTACTACGGTGAATATCTTCCCATTTGGGTGTTTTGGTCCATCCTGCAAACAATAGCAAAATCTTTGTCGCCCTAGGCTTGGGTGGCGCTCAAGTTAACTGCTTGAGTTACCATAAAATTAGAAATGGACTCGGCTGTCACCTCATCGCAATCATATATTCTCACACAAATCCATCCATTTTAGTTGAAGGCGGCAGCTGAGAGTGCCATTCAAAGAAAGACAAAAAAAAAAAACAGCCATATTGTTTTCAGAGAGCTTTCGAGTCCATTGGTGGGAAATGAGACACGACGTCAAGATACACGCGTAGAAACACATGCAAGTTCCCTTCCATGTGCAGCAATTCTGCCGTCAAGGGACATAGAAGCCAGCTGGCTTATTTTCACAAGATCTTAAAAAACGACGGCTTCATCAAGCGCTAGCTGAAACTTGACAGATACCGCTGCATTGTGGGATAGCGCATCCGTTACTGCTTGATAGTCAAGGTGGTAGTGGCAGATTTCTCAGAAGCCGAAGCAGATTCGGCAGAGGCTGGTAAGTCGCGGTGGCTAAGGGCATCTGCCAAACGCCATAAATGTGAATGCATTTTGTGTTTGGCTGAGGTCATTAGGCCTCTATGCCAAACAGGGTGGCATTACATTTGGCACACTGTGGAACTTTTCCTTCGCATGCCAGAATTTGCATCGGTCCCTGACTAAGCAGCCATTATTAAATCTGCATTACCGGACCTGTCCGTCTGAAAAAGTCTCACAGCTGAGCCCCGTGCCAAGAGCCAACTACGTCCACGAGTGATATCAATGACCGCCCGGCCCTTCGAATAGGGCTGGTGGTCACAGAACGTATTTCTTAGAGCCTAATATATTAAACATTGACTTTCACACACGAGTGCATGATGAAAATGATACAATTAGATGAATTTCAATGATCCCCCTCCCCGAAATCTTCCACATCTTATTCCTCAGACATTTTCTGGTCTGGAAAACACCATTGGAAGCATCCTGTGGCATTTTCAGGACAGTAAAGACAGAAACATGCCATCCAAGAAAACTGGGATACTGGGTGTGCTTGACCACAACATTAATGATGAACAAACACACTCACAGGCTGAAGGGTAAGACCGAGATTTCCTTGACTATATCAGCATCTGCCCTTTCCCCAGTCATCCGTTCACGTGACACTGATGCCTCGTGCGGCAGTCAATGACGAGTGAGAATCTCTCACAGAATACGATGGAGCCTTCTGGTCATTACGGCAAAAAACTTGTTTAAACTCTCGTTTAAGAAAAGAAAAGAAAACACGTCCATATGTTTTGTGGTGATAGGGAAGGTCTCAGTAGGGCATGACAACCGCATGGTGATGCAATGAGAGATTAAGTAAATCTGCTCAATTACCGATTTACAATTACAAAACCTCTCTCTATCCTTCAGCACCCCCCAAACAAACAAAAAAAAAACCCTCAATTTCAAAGCGGACCTCAGCAACTTGCAGCACCTTAAAGCTGCATTTGGCTAAGGCTCCTCTTCAATCATTCAAAAGTAATAAGCTGCTCCTCTGTGATGATAGCCAGAACGCACCCTGAGGGTCTATCAGCAGTAAAACATTACATAAATTATTGGTAGCCTGCTTGTGCAGATTACATCACACGTTCTAATGAACCGCTAAAGTTGGCACAAAAGTTGGTCCACTTAAAGTTACAGACAAGTAAGGTATTTGAGAGTTACTGGAGAAAAACAGGAAAACTCTCAACATGCCTAAATTCCTGTGATACTTGCAAAGGCCGTTTTATTCTGGCCCTGGGGAGAGAAGCTTTTCGGACAGCTGGAGCTGATTGCAGCCTGATTTTGACAGCTTATTCCAGGGCCGGAGGGACTGATCTCTGCCCGGCTCCACCCTGTACCTCCCAAAGGCGAGATAAAAACACATAAATCTGAAATTCGCTCAGATGACTGACTTGACCTGTCAAGTCAGGATTGATAGAAGCTGACTCTTTGTACACTTGGCCACCAAGACTTGCACTTCTTAAACAGACCTCGTTTACAAGCCCGAAATTTCATTTGGTTGACACAAACTTTGGAGAATGTGCAGCGCCCCCCCCGATGTAACTGTAGGACCCCCCTTGTTGTCCTACCTTGTGTTTCTCCTTCACTTTGCGGCTGTACTCCTGTTTGTCGAACTCCTGGTCCTCGACGCGCAGTCTCTCGCGGGCCTTCTCCACGTTGATGCCGGACGGCTCCTCGTCGTCCGAGCCAGCTGGCGCGGCCGTCCTCTGTAGTGGGGGCCACTGCTGCACCATCTGGATGACCGACATCGGGACTGGGTTTAATTAACACGCTCGCCTTCCCATCACTCGCTGCGGGTCAAAAAATTATCCGCTGACCACGCTCTCGGTGGTAAGTATATGGGGGACGCTATCAGTTTAGGACAATTTCTTAGTTTGACCAAGGACCAACAGACTGTACAAAATTCATAATTGCATCCCAGTGCCTGCTGCAGCATGTACTGTCCCATTGCTAATTTTGATTCAGATGACTGCATGTATCAGTGAATTTAAGTGACAAAAAGGCTGTGCAACCCAAATCCAACTCTACAGGATGCTAACACAACACACAGGCAAGAGACTATAAATGCAATGGACTTAACAGACTGAAGGCATTTCTATTGTCAGCTGGCCTGCAGGCAGAAAAAACTGCACTGCTGAACTAAAATAAGCTTTTGTTCAGTTATTCATAAGTTTGTTCCTCTGATACCATGGCAACCGGTTGCATATAATCTATTACTATTGATATTATGCAGTTTCACGGATAATCTTTTGCGTTCAGAAAGATTTATGGTGACATAAGAGCCAAGGGTGTAGGATTGATGCTTCAAAAACACAAGGCTGCAAAAGGCAATGAGAAGCTTCAGTGATCGTCCTGATGTCTACTTAGAGTCCCATCAGATCCACAACATGAGAACCTGCACTCAAACCCTCCAGGGACACGAGGTTTGACTTCTTATCGTATCTGGCACGTGCTCCTGTATCGGACTTATTTCCAAATCAAATTAGCACCGAAGCTAAAATGCTAATGCACACCTCTCCGTCTTCATTGAAGGTTATCCTGGTATTGACTTTTAATTTTCTCTTTAGGACTTTCTTGACTTCTTTGAACTTCGACTCTTTTCCTGGATTCTTCTTAGGTGCCTTTTCCTCCTCCTCTTCCTAAAAAAATGCAGAGAGAGTTTATTGCATTTATTGAAAGTTTACTGCAAACAGATACATTGCATAAATATTGCAGTAAAGTGTATTACAGATGATGTCAATCATACCATCCATTCATCCATCCATCCAGTTAGCCCCATGTTTTCTGTGTTATTCTCAGTTAAATGTTCCCCCAGATTCAGGGAACGCAAACTTTCACCTATCCAGGCCCAAGAACGATGACAAACCCCTGTGAAGTGCTGTTTGTTTCCCTCACTCAGACACTGCAGCTGCACACTGGCAATACAGAACAGCCTGTCCCACAATGGCACCAGTCCTAGGTGTATAGTTACATAACGTCAAAGTGAACTTATTTTTAGGGCAGTGGGACATGCATTTTAAACTAGAAAGGCTACCGGAAGGACAATTGTCAGCTTGAGGATAAAGATTGTACCTTAACCAATCCCCCGGCAATGACATCTTTTTATAGCAGAACTACACTGTGGACTCAGAGTCTCAGAGGGTAGCAATGCTGCCTTTTGGGGGGAGGGGGGTTGGAATCCTACTTTTGCAGTGTGTACGTCTGTGTTTGTGTGTGTGCGCATGAGTGTGCGTACGTGTGCGGAGTTTGCATGATTGTACGGGTACATATGGAGGGGCTCTGTGGTGACGACCTGCCCCCAGTGTACCCCAACCCTGGGCGGCCCAAAGTTAGGTGCCCCCCCTTCCAGCCAGACCCTGACCAGGACAAGCACTCGCTACCCTGCTATAAAATACTAAAATGCAAAAGTATGATTAGCTAAACCTTGGGGAAGAAGCTCGGTCATTAAAATTATAGGTAATGTTTTACTTTAACTGCACCTTCATAATACATGACACACAGTCGGTTTACTGTGCTATGGCATGAACTGTTAGGTAACCGTTTCAAAAGTTAAGCACAAATTCTCTAAAAAGAAAAGCCTTTTAATATTAAACACATTTAGAATTTTCCATATATTAGTATAAATGCCTGTTTTAACTAAAAACGAACTACCATTTAAAAAAATTTCTGCTGGAAATCCAGGGTTATCCCACCGTACACAATTTGTGTCATAAAGAGCCATTTATTGCTCATTAAAAAACCAGAGCAGAGGACTCCTGAAAACTATCAAAAATCCATTAAATGTTAATACGGAGTAAACAAAACAGAAGCCAAAAGAATTCAATAATTAGAAAAAGAAAAAAACCAGTCTGTTTCTTTTTAAGGCTTTTTAAATGTTGTTTGTTTGTTATTCATTCCAAACACGGCAAGGAATTACAAAAAGTGAAAAATGCTTGATGACAAATAATGAGATTGTAGCTTATAACTTGTAATAGAACCTAAAAACAGAAGCCATCATACGTTCTTGTGCTTAATCAGGCCTGCCTTTCAATTAAAATTCTTATGTTTTTTAAACAAATACGAGTGGAAAATACATGGAGATGTTTAATCAAAACTACACTGTAGGCTGTGTAGCAAACAGCAGAAACCAGTAGCGGCTCCTAACTGGCCAAACGAAATTTCGGACTGATGGGCCCCAACTAGTCTGGAGAATTACCCGGGGGGAGGGGGGGGGTAAGAGCGACACAGAGCTGCAATAAAGCAGACCTGAGAGAGACCAGGCTGATGCCAGCCTGGCCCAGCCATGCTGTACGGCGCAGTGTTGCTACAGTTCTGAATGAAGATTTAATTTTTATATTATTTTCAATTTGCATTTGAAATCAAGTTTTTGGTATGATTTCTATATTAAAATGTATTTCTATTTAGTTTTTAAATATTTTTGTTTCAGTTTAAGTTTTACTAATTTCTAGGGACAGACTGAACGTTGTACAGCTATTTTGTGTGTCTGATCTTTAGAGAATCCTACATGAAAATACAGCGAAGTCTTGAAAATGGACATGCTCCAGGTATCATTAACGGTAATTAATTAAATAGGATCGTATGTCAGGGAGCTTCGAAAGCAACATTAATAATTCGCGTTTAGCTTTCTCATACATTTTTGTTTACAACGGTAACCCTGTTGTGAAGACTTTGTTAACCTTGGCCCACTGAGACAGTCGCGCGCTACCAGCCACTGACAGGGTGCGCAGTCCCCCAAAATGGGCCACACTTTAGCTGCACGCTTCCCCATCATCAAGCCGAGAGCATGAGGCGGGGTGATGGGCATCACCCAAACATCGCTCAGGGCATTCAGGCACCGCCCACCCGGGCGGTTTCTATGGTGCCACGCTGACAAACATCGTGACGGAAAGAGTAGCGAACAAAACAGAAATGTAAACAGAAACAGGAGGTCAACAAAAGGCAAAAAAATAACATGTCCGTACCTGAAAGCGAGAGATCACCTTCCAGTAAGGGAAAATAGCTGAAATGAATCTGCAGTTTGAGTCCTGGGTCAAGACTATGCTACTGACAGACTATGTGCAGGACTCCCACTGCCTATTCTATAATATAAAACATTTTGCTGGGGCAATAAAATACTTATGCTAAAACTTACACATTTGCATGTGGGCTACTACGATGACTCTGCAGGCAGTATTTTCCTTTCCGTGGACAGGGCTCCAGGACACGGCACACCTCGACCTACCCACGATGCTGGCAGAGATGAGCTCTGAGCAAAGCGGGCAGGATAATTGTATTTTATATCAGTTGGAAGTGATGAAAGAAGCAGATGCACACTGGAAGCTAAATTACAGCCCGCGATCGATTTAGTCCGCCGACTGAAAGCGCTACAATGGAGGATGATCCCAAAGCAAATATTTTGCACCTCTTTCATGCACAGGAGGGGGGCGGGGGCACGATACTCGCCGGGAGTTCATTATGTGTGGCTCGGCTCAAAATTGCGATTAATCATTTAAGGCGAGCGTGCGGCTTCATCTAGAGTCTGTTATCTGCACTGGGTTTTGCTTGCGGAAGAAGTTATTCTCTTCAGCTTGGAGGTGCAGCTTCTCTCATATTTTACAAAGAGGAAGAGTGTGACCCCCCCCTCCCCCTCCCCAGGGCAGTAATAAAACAAGGCCTCTGAATATTACATCAGTTAGCGCGGCCCGGCCTGCTGAATCAGCACACGGTGAAACTCATAAATACTGCATACTGTGTTGTGACACTGTCCTCAGAATTAAACGACATTAAGAGCTTTATTGGGCTGCATAGTCTCTAAATAGGCACCCAAGCACTTTGAAACCAATATACCATGTGATGGACTAATCTTTTCCTAGGTCAGCCAATTTGTCCTAAACATTGTTTACATTGTTCTTCCATTTGTTAGTTTTTCTGAAGCATCCACTTCCA
The DNA here is from genome assembly GCA_026776945.1 of Isichthys henryi. NCBI lineage: Eukaryota > Metazoa > Chordata > Actinopteri > Osteoglossiformes > Mormyridae > Isichthys > Isichthys henryi. Next base: position 8,402,060 of record JAODJX010000040.1, on the reverse strand, counting down.
TCTTTAGCACATTATCACCACAAAGCGACAAGTTGAATCACTTCCAGAAATTATTACAAATTACAAATAACTAAATGTATATTTCATTATCCCATATATCATTAAAACAAACAGCTTTTGTAGTCAACTTCAGCTCCCATAAACTCCAGAAAAGAAAATCGCTGGATGTATTCCTTTGACGTGCTTAAGTTGTAGCTAAATAGGTTTCAGGTAGCTTACGTTACAGGTAGCTATGTTTTACAGAGATTATGTTTTCGATAGCTATGCTTTAGTCACTCTTACAACACATAAGTAACTTAGGTGGGAGGAAATTTAACGACTGGATTGTACAGATACAATTTTGACAGTAAATTGCTTTTCGCTTGACCGTGTCGCATGACATTGACCTATTTTGTTAGCAACACACAAAAACAGTCCATCTCCTCTGAGATGTTTATCTAAATTGTTTTCAGCCTAAGGCCGGGAGGCTTAAAAGTCAACAGAAACACAAACAACCACGACTCGATCGCCCTCCCCCGCCCGATGACTGTTCTCAGCACAGATTGTCCCCAAAATGTTTCCAGGCAGGACAACACAAAAAATGATCAATATTTTTATGGCCATCTTGCCCCCAAAATGACTAAAATATTAAGAGGGCACAAAACTCATTGAAAAGTCATTCATATTCAAAATCCATTTACAGAGCCATTACCTAAAAAGATGAAACTCTAGACTAGATGAAACTCTAAGCAGTGCTTACGGTTCTAGAACACCAATTCAACACCAATTCTGCGTACTCGGTATTTCTATGTTGCTACTTGGAAGCTCTCTGTTGTATTTCTATGTCACCAGAAGCATGAAGTTTACCACCCCCAGAATAGCTCTGCATGCGAAACAAGCATGTCTGCATAGCTTCTCATTCTGCAACTCCCAAGGCCTTTCGAACCTTACAAATCAAATTTAGGGGCTGGAGAAACAATAATTGAAGAATTATAATTCTTAACCTTCTCGGTTTAATGAACATATTATGCGAAATGCGAGAATGGGTGTCTGGACGTGATTTTAAAACAAGAAAATAAGCTCTCCGCTACCGCTCTGCATTTTTAATAAGATCATATTACTGTGGACCCCGGTGCATCAGGCATATAGATTTTGCAAAATGCGCCAAGCTTTTTAAAACACAGTTTTCCAAGGAACCACACAGACAGACACCCACCTGAGTGACAATAATTGGGGGGCAGCGGGCGGCTCAGTGGGCTAAGCCTGTGTGCTTGTAAGCACAAGGTCGTCGGTTCAAACCCAGCTTCAGCACGTCTGCAGGTCCTTTAGCGAGGCCCTTAACCCCAGCTCCTTCTCACACCTAATAGAATATGAGTCAATATGAAGAATTCAGCGCCTTACCCAGGCTGCCAGACGCATCATCCCGCTACTTTTTTTATGGACAGTTTCTGAGCCGAGATCCTAAACACTGGGAAAAACTCCACCAAATCTCCACTTCAGAACTCAAATTACTCTCACCGTATTGTTGGAAATTAAATTTACTGACAGTCAGTGACTTAATGTTTTAAACATTTAAAGGCACACATAGGTAAGAAGAAACGGTAGTCTGGGAATTGTCAGAAAGTACAATCTGTTTAGTAACTGACTAAGAGTCAGGACTAGTGAGAAGACTCAAATCTGGTAGTGTTTAATGATTTATGACCAATCACTGAGAAAGTCAAATGAATAGATGAGTAACAAGGATTATTCTGAGCCTATAAGGAACCCTGGGTGACCAAGAGACAAGCACAGCTAGGGCCATGAAGTCATTTTAACTCACACTTTCTGAGCAAATTGTCAGAATGTAGAATATCCCCTTGTAATCTGTGATTTAACATATGCACACAGACACACATTTGTATTCATATCTTTGTGGGGACTCTCCATTCATGTCTATGGGCAAAACCCTAAATCCCAACATGGCGACCTTAACCTCTACCCAGTCCTAACCTTAACGATAAGTGACCAAATAAAATACAGGACTTTTGGTATTTTTAGTTTTTTGATTGCAGTCACAGACTATAATAAAATTAAGTTTCCTCTCGTGTGTCCCCACAACGTCAAAATAACAGTTTATCACATTTTGCAGACATTTGGATCACACTGTGTAACACATATATAACCCCACACACACACTGTGCATGCCCAAAGTACAGGCTGCAGGGCCTGCCCACCTCGCACAACTGGCAATACTGTGATGGCGGGGGTTACATTATACTGGGGGGGGGGGAGGAGGATAAAAACAGAATTGTGGAGGGCAGCAGTAAAAAATTGGAAGCAATGGAGGTTCAGCTGGTACTTCTAACCATCGGAAGCTGAGGAATCTCGATGTGGCTGAACGAACACACTCACTGTCAGTGTTTTTAGTGGTATAATAGAACCAGCAGGATTCAGAGGCAGGCTCTGTCTGGTGGGTTTGCTAGAAATCTAAATATAATGTAATTGGTGCAACAAAATTCAGATGAGCTAATCAGACACACAGAGGTATTAATTTATCCCATTGTGGACAAATCAGCGTGGCAAATTCAGACGGCAAATTCCACCAAAGATGGAGAAGGAGATGGAGCAGCATCAGCATCAGCAAGGAATCACAATAAAGTAACAAACGACAGTGCTGATTAAAGATGAAGGGAACCGAGGGGATCCGCGATGGCGCAGAAGGCGAGAGGCGGCGCGCCAAGCGGGCCAGCGCTGCGGGGGAGCACCGACTCCCTGGGCCAGCGGGGGGCAGAGAGGCAAATTGCCGCCGGTGTGGAGCACGTCGCTGTCAGCGAGGCCGGCTTCACCTCACCCCAACACCGGTACAACGGAATAAGAGGGAATAAGACGTGCGGAAATCCTGCGTTTCTATGTGACAGGGAATCCAAAGAGCGCCAGTGACATGACAGAGTGACGCGCCCGCTGTCGCGAAATTGGTTTCAGCCGATTAAAGAATCCAGACAGTTTGAATGGCAGCAAAATGAGGATTCAGACTGCCTGAAAATATTAAGTGTTTCTATATTTAAACCCTAACCCCTTCCACCCACTAAACCTTTCTAAGAAATCGCTGCCCATTTTTAAAAAAAGGACCTTAAATCATTATAGTACATTTATAAAGCTAATGCAAAAAAATAAATAAATTAGAAAACATTTATTTTGTTAGGTTGAGGAGGGCATTAAGAAAAAAAGCACATCGGCATACAAAATTTACATTGTAAAGTAAAGATATTAGCTTAATTTTATCCATAGTCCAAGCCAGATCAACACCCTAAACTGTTGGGACTGGAAGGCAGACCATCACAGGTCTCGCACACACACACTCAGACACACACACGTAGGGTATACCTATCCTTATGGGGCCCGCTCATTCACTTCTATGGGAAAAAATGCTAATGCTAACGCTAACTATGAGAACTTTAACCCCCACCCTGCCGTAACCATAACCGTAAGTAATCAAGCAAAATACAAGAGTTTTTAGTTTTTCCATAGCGGTCCCAGATGTTTATAAAATTGAGTTTTCCCTTTTAAGGACCAGGAAACCGGTCCCCATAAGGATAGGTGTACACACTCTCACACTCACACCTTTGTGGAGACCATCCATTCATTTCTATGGGCAAAACCCCAATGACAACCTTAACCCCCACACAGCCTTAACCTTAACCATAAGTAACAAAACAAAATACATGCCTTAAGGAAATTTATTGGAAGTTTTTTGATTGCAGTCACAGATTCTTCTAAAACTGAAAGGTCCCCACAACGTCAAAATTAGCAGGTTTTTCATCACCTTGAGGGGACATTTGGTTCCCACGACGTAATGTATATCAGACACACATGGCGATTTAGAGATAGCGGTTAACCTAAATTCCTGGCTGCCGACTGTGGGAGGAAGACCGTGTGACAAAGGGAGAATATGCCAACGTCACGCACACGCAGAGCGGGGGCTGCTCACACGTCCCTGGCCTGGGGGAGTGAAGCGACAGACCAACTCGGTGAGTCACCATGCGACCCCTTTTATTTTATATACAATCTCCAGGCTCTTTGATAAACAGCATTCATACTTCTCAAAATTGTGTGAATGCCCAAGTTACTTGTAATTTAACTCGTTTGCAAACTAAAAGCACTAATTTCCCTAAACTGTATTTTTAAGTGCGACAAAATAATCAGAGATTATTTGTCATCTGAAAATCTTGCAAACAATACAAAAGGAGTTTCTCAATTTGGATTTTAGCTAAACAACTGATCATTACAGATGCACAAGTCGCCACTGGATACAATGGAGGACATTAGCTAGCTGACTGATAGAACGGCTCCATTTCAACCAATAAAAAAATGTCTAAGAATGATACACCTGCATACACCCGGTTTATCTAACGAAACAATGTCACAATCTATAAATCACAGCATTACAGTGGATACCTGCACCTAAACCCCCAGAATGCAGAGATCCTCGTGTTATAAAAATACTGGTTTATCTGAAATCCTAACAGAGAACATTTTCATGAGATCGAGTAGGTTGTGCTTGAGGCATTGGCTGAGGCATAAATGTTTTGTTTGGGAATTTTTACGGACCCTAAAAGACGCCTGAATCACTTATGTACATATTGGTGTGGTTGTTCCACAAAAACGGCTTAATCGTTAATGCACCTGGCCTTATTGATGCTAGCGTCTTTCTGGGAGTACATAAGGTTAAAGTGATTGCAAAGTTAACCGAATGAGGGCAAAAAAATTGCATTAATGACTACTCTGAACACTGCCCGAGAGTGCCCACAGAACGCACAAATTAGTCATACATTCAAACAGGCCTATCAGCTAGCCATGTGTTATGAGTGAATTCATTTCTAGTTAGTGTTTTACTCTTTTTACAGTACCCTACTCTTGAGCCAAACAAATGACTCCTACTGCGTGGGTTAGCTTGCAATGGACATGAAGCATTGAAGAGGCACATTATTAGCTTGCTGTAGTTTGTAAAAGCAAAATCATTAAGCGCAGTAACGCAGACAATTTTTAGCGACGTACAGGTAGCGCAGAAAGGTCCAATTTCTGCGGTCACACCATAATTTTACTGATTACCTTGTCCCCGTTTATGAGGTCACCCAAAATGGGTACATTTTAAAACAGGCACGTTTGAAACGGGTTGGTGTGTGACTCAGCAGGATAGGTCGCCGTGCCTGTGATTGGAATATCGGCGGTTCAAATCCCAGCGGCACCAGAGTGATTTCACCAGTGAGCCCTTGAACGAGGCCTTTAATCCCCGAAATGCTCCAAGGGCTGTCTGAGCCTGGCTTCTCAAAAATATGTGTCGTTTTGGATAAAAACAGCCTGCTACATAATTGAAATGCAAAACAACTCCAAGCTATACTGGTTCCAGGTGAAAGCTTATTGAATTAAGTATCAGCTTCCCCTACTTCTCCTTGACATGTCACATTAATGTGTAATCTAGCGCATACAAAAAAAGCCACCGACTTAAAATTAAAATGTCTTCCAGACACACCTGCACAGTACAAGACACATCACAAGCAATTTTTAAGAGTGCATTCGCGGAAACTCCTGAGACGAGAATTCCTGGCAACGTAAATTAAAATACAATGAAATAACACACATTTCAAGGGACACCAAGTATAGGCCAATTGCATTTACCTTCCACTTAATAGTCTTTCGACAAAATTAGGAGTAGGGAAGATACATTAGCATTTACATAGCAGGGTTGCAGAAAGAGCACATGTGCTAATTTATATTTAAGGTACTAGGTTGTGAAGGGGGGGTTAAAGCTATATTCCCTTGTATTGATCTTGTTTCAGCCAAGAGTTCAATCCAATTACCCTCAATTGAACACGGTCCTGCTCCCCCTCTCGGTTGCCAGACTGTTGGGTAACGGAGAGGCTGGAATGCTGAGGGCTCACTATGGAATCAGAGGTTAGTTTGAAGTGTTGACCCACAGCCAGTGGAATTAAAAAAAAAATGCAAAATTTAGTGTTGAAGATACAAGGATGCTGGTCCACCCTCACCAACACCCAGGTGACCCAGACACTTGTTGTCCAGCAACAGGGTCATTTTATCGCAACAATGAGGTAGTTGTTTAAGACACAAGCTACTGGCACCTCGGAACAAACCGCCCTCTTGCCGAAATTAATCTTCAAAATTGCTTGGCATCCTAAAACAAATTCTTATTAACAAGAACAGCAGGGACCAAAAGGCTGAAACCTGCATTACTCAAAGTCTAAAGAAGGCACAGCCCGCAAGAAGGAAAAACAAAGACCTGTTCTTTTTTTTTTGGCTTAGAGAAACGAGCAACATTATTGGTCCATTAAAAATAAATGAGAAAGAGAAGGTTCCAGAATCTTGATGAAGAGCATTGTTAGGGCGTTAGAGCAGTTGACTTACAGCAGTGTTTCCTAATTCGGTCCTTGGAAGGGGGCTGGGAGGGAGCAAAAACGTGGACTGTCTAACTGGAAACTTGTAGGGAGCAAAAACGTGGATTGTCTGACTGGGAACTTGTAGGGAGCAAGAATGTGGACTGGCTGTGGGTCCCCGAGGACCAGATTGGGAACCACTGACTTAGAGTATAGGAACAGAGAGCTGAATAACTATTGCTAATTCGAGGAGGCAGTGGCACTGCAAAATGACCTTACGGCTGCATAATCACAAAAATGATGAGTCAATACCGAAAAAAAAAAAAATCAATACACATGACGATGGTAGGGAATGAATATTCAATAACGGTTTTTTTTTTTTTATTTTAGCTGCCTCAATAGTGTACAGAGGACAGGAAACTGTACTAAACACTTCCCAAAATGACCGGGAATTGTGTGAAATTTCAATGTTATTAAGTTTAAAAATGGTCTTAATTTATGATTCGGAATCTTTCTCATATAAAATAAAATACGGAAAGAACAATAAATAAGTAATAAGGAAAAACATTTTTCCCCGACACGGGAGTAAATTTTGTCGTCTAATTAATTACTGATTTTTCGCACATATGTCAGGTAGGGAAACAGAAGCTCTTTGCCACAAGGCAAACTTCACAAGTCAAGCAGACAAGATTAATGAAATGTCGAAAGATGCATACAGGCAGCCTCAAGGGGGCGACTTTACAGTAACTTAGTCACCGCATGTCATTTTGTTATTCATCTTACATAGCTGAAAGGCATTATACCCAAAACACTCCCAAATATATTTAATTACATAATAATTAATTACTCCACCCATCCACCTTCTGTAACCGCTAACGCATTGCAGGGTCATGGGACCGAAACCAGAGGACACTGGGCAGGATGTCGGTCCACCAAAAAGCAGAGAAATACACATAGGTCACTACAGCTGCTCTTCGTGTTGCGATGGTTTGATGTACGATATTTCGACTACATGATAGCGATGCACAATCGTAAGTCATCAAACTTTACATTTTGATCAGGTCCCCAGCTAGCGATATGTGATACGATACTTTCAACGGATGCCAAGGGAACTGCAGCATCCGCCTTGCCTCCAGTCGCAAACGATCACGACCATAAACATCTCATACACTGCTTAAAAGGAGCATCTCACTGTATCATACTGTGTTTTTCTCCTGCTTCTGCGCGAAACCAAATATTTACTAATTCAGTGAAAATAGCTAATTATTTACTTTATTGATATTCAACTCACGACGGATGCATCGGACCATAACCACCGCTAAAGAGAATCTCGTCACCGCTTTGCATGTCTTTGGATGGTAGGATTACACCGGTGAAAAACTGTAAGACATTCTCCAGATACAGAGCTAGGGGAAGGACTGCGAGTCACATCGCTAACCATTAACGCGTAGCATTATCCTGATCCCAACAACATCATAATGAACTCACAACGTGACAACATCATGCTGTAAACCAGCCACAAATACATTTTTTCGGCAACTGACATTCTGTAAGAAGAACTAATGAACCATTTAAAACAATTATACACTACGGGTTGTAATGATAGATAAATACAACAAAGAGAATGGCATGACTTCCACTGACAGTAAAACTGGTCAGGGAATGACTCCTAATCACCCAGATTAGTCACGTGTGGGTAAGTAGACACTTATGCTTTTACTTGCCCCTTGGGCGCCTTGTTCATTTTCCACTCTTTCGATTGCAGCAGGGTAAACATTCCTCCCTGGCAATGATATACAATCGGCCAAATAAAGTGCCTCTACTTAAAACCAAAGATGTAACATATTACCCCAATTCTACGCATGCAAACTGCAAAACGTAAACCCAACTTTAAGCAGATTGAGCAGTAATGAACATTTAACTCCACATGAAATGGAGAAACGCACAGGAGCCGACAAAATTTCAATTCAGCTGCGCGTTTCTGCTCAAGGAAAGAAAGCAGGCGTGAGACAATGCAGTTAGCGCGCAGTGAAAACACGAAGATATTCATGCAAGGCATTAAGGTGCCCTTTCTATGCACTGTGGTACCCATGGAAAATCCCCGTAACTGAAACAAACAATGCAGCCTTCTTTGCAGAAGCCGAATCGCTTTGTTCACACCATCCCAGCATCTGCTGGCTTACTCGGAGTTTAGCCACATGTTTATCTACATAACGGTGTGTGCGAGGACTGGGAAAAGGTCTCAGTTTAAGCAAAGGTACTAGAAAAATATTCAGATGTGAGGTATCAAATAATGCTAAAAATAAGCTTCATCCTGTTTATAAAAAAACTGGCCGGTTCTGAACTGACGTTAATGAATTCTGTAATATTTAGGGACAGACCAAAGAAATATAATTAAAAAAATGTGGTAGTTAAGGGCATTTCATTGCGTTATTTTATATCAAAAATTTACCCTGCATCACAGTCACCACTACATCTCTATGAACCTTAAACATCCCAAAAATTAAATCAACAATCCAGATGAACTTTTCATTGAAGATGCATAGATATGGGTAATAATGTCTGAGAACAAAAGCACAGGAAAAAGAGTCGATGGGTTAGCGTCAAGAAATATGAGCAAAATGTTATCATCAGCTCTAAAAAGGCAAACAGAGGTATTGTGGGTACGCTGCGGGATTTTGACATCTTGCCGATAAAATTATCTGACGGCGGTTTGGGGTTGGACCCCCGCTGTAAAATTGAGGACCCCCCCCCCCCACCACACACATCGAATATTATTGCAAAGATTTCCAAATACAGTAATAACGTTGCCATTGAAAACACTGCCTAAATAGCGTATAGGGAAGTATGCTGTCTGACAGTATGACGCTACAAAAAATTAGATACGGCCTAATTCAGATGCTAGCAAACAAAATGACACAATTTTTCTCTTGCGCAGCGGTCACACTTGTGCAGAAACCCTTGGCAGCAATGACACTATAAGGCGAAGAAAAGGTACATTTCTAAGCAGTGATGAAATTTTCGAACCCAAGCCATCTGGCAGCTCTCTCTTCTACGGGATATAAATCTTCCAGCCCTTCCACAAGCTCCCACCGGTGGTTCCTGCGCAGATGCTTTTAGTGCTAACAAATTGGAGGGAATACTGTCTCAGCTTCAATTTGTTATAAAATGGATATGCAAAATATGCAGACAAATTTTTTTTGCCACCCCCTTGCACCTCGATAACTCCCTGCGTCGATATATTTGTTTCACGCTCTACAGAGTAGTGTGAGCAACAGAATGAGTATAATTCAGTCTGATAACTCGCCACAAGCCCCCATTGTCATTCAGTGCGGACTGAAGCCGGTGCTTTAACGGGAGCAAAAGCCTGTACTGTGGCAAGGCCTCCTGACCGTGTACTGGCACCTTCCACGGCACGCTTCCAATGCTACCCTCAGCAGGTAGGCGAGTGCTGTGATGCCACACAAACAACAAAACAAGTCTCTCTCTCACTACCCAACTCCGCATATAAAGGAGCAATTAGAGGTTCTTTAACAACCGAGGATTGCATTTCCGAAGTGCTCCGTTTCGCCTGCCAATTAAACGCTGCAGATTGATGGAACATGAGGTGTCGATCGATCGATCCACAGAGGGATGGTGGTATACGGACCTTTGGCTGGATCGAGCTGCTCCTTGGGACAGCCGACCACATGGGGGTTTAAACTGCCACATGCCGAACGGCCTGCTGTGTGTCACCATTTGGGGGGGGGAGTCATTAAAGCAAATCAGGTGAAACGGGACACAGGCTTGTTGTATCAAAACAACCACATGTGTGTAAATGAGTGAGCCAGTTAACAGAGGATGTGTGAAGGACCCCAGGGCACTGTGGAGGTGGCGTGGATATGGAGATAATTTGCATTTCCCCTGCATTACTAGGAGCAGTAATCGTGCTGAAGATCTTTACTGCATCTAAAGCAAATGTCTGCGATTTTTCACAAATAAATCCCCCTTCAATGTGAAATTAAGCCTGATGTTCGGTCATGTGTCGCCACTGCACAAAAAACTATACGAGGATTTCTAGGAAGTCCTGAAAACGACCGGCCAATAGGAGCGCGGCCTTGAGTAAACAACGAAAGCCCTTTTCGCTTAGGGATGTGATTATTCCTCTCCATCTCACAGCCAGGACTATATATCTGTCTGCGAGATGTTATGGGCTTTGATGCCTTTGGCGCTAAATCGGGTGAGGCTGCCCCTAAATAGCCACGCCCCCCCCTGTCAAAAGCGGGAGCCTTCAGGACAGAGTGAATGCTAAGGTAGCTGTGAGACGCTGACAGGCGGCAGACGAACCCCACCGGGGTGAGAACGTTGCAAGCCCGCACACGGCGCCTGCCCAACACCATGCCGAAACTGTCTCGCACGGCACGGCGCACACCTGCCGCAGATGTTTCGGAGACGTTCGGTATGTGGGCGGCGCCGCTGGCAGATCTGGGATGGGTGAAGTCCCGTTGAGGTATGGATTGTCGCGCTCATTCGAAACATACAGTCTATAAATAATGACTCAAAGCACACCGTCTGCCAGCAACTATTCTCTCTCGCTCTTTGCTTATTTGTAAAGGTCCTTTCGAAGTACTTTTTCCTGTCCAGAATCACTGTTCAACAGACGTCTTACCTGTCACTTGCCCAAATTAAAATTCTATTGCCCAGCTACTAATACATGATCAGCATTTCTTGCACATTCTGCAGTTAATATGCCACCAGCACCATCCTCCCCCTCCCCCCGCCCCAGACATATCTGACCTGTCGCTTACTTTGTCACAAGCTCATAGTTAAATTGTATTGCCTTTCTATTAAGAGCATTGTCTGCTTTACAGAAACATTCTGCAGTTAGTATACACCAACATACACTCCTGTAAAACTTGAAGCATCATTTCCGTCAACATTAAGTAAGAAGAATGACCTCATATCGCTTTCACTGTTGCGCCTACACGTTAAGAAGCATGACATCATGGAAAACTAGTGAAAATTATGCTAAGAAACGTTAAAATCAACGACTGATCCAAGAAGCACTTCATATAATCAAAGATAATTTTAAAGAATCATAATATTGGCTCATTAGCAAATGCTAAGTATGAAAAAGAGCTGCTAATGAAAACGGAGAAGTGGGAAGTGAAGAGCAGGACCCTCCTCATCCCCCTCCCGGCCATGGAGACCAGGAGTGACTCAACTCAGCGACAGCATGACAGGGGGAGGGGGGCTGGGAGGGGTTTAGACAGGTGTACTGGTCACGGTGGTCTGACGATGTGCCGCTGAACGCACTACAGCCTGAGAGTTCACCCTTTGCTCCATCAGAACTGCTACAAAACAATGTTACATTTCTTGAGGATTTTAAACATGTTCTAAAAGGTTTTGCCTTAAAACCGACTTGATACCAAGAACTTCCTGGAGTCCAAGACATTTAGATCACATCTCTTCCACCAAATTGACAGGCTACAGCTAAATGTTGCGTGTGATAATGCGACAGAACGCGACGATACCGAACTTCTAACGGGCACCGGCGGGCATTGAGAGGTTCACACGTGACTCGGATATTCATTAAAATCACCAATAATGGGATGCAGAGGTACAAGGATATTGCAGCTAGAAAAGATAAACTGGAAATCAGAAATAGGCAACAACCACTATAAAAGAATTCAATAGCCTAAAGCATTATGGGTAACATTGGGTTAACATTGTAGGTGTTTAATTAATATTCATCAACAGCCAGTGTTTCCCAACCTGGTCCTTGGGGATGTATAGATGGTCCACATATCTGCTCCCTCCCAGTTCCCAGTACTGACTCTGGGCCCCTGAGGACCAGGTTGGGATACAAAAAATTTTGTGAACTTTTTTTTAAAAAAAAAAAAAAAAAAACAATGCACCCAAGGGCATGAACTTGAGTATGGAGTGAAGGAACAAGCGCCCACCAATGCTGTAGGAGTGTGTGTTTTTCGGGGAGAATTTGGTCCCAACTAACACTGAAACCAGACCTGCGCCCTTGAATATACCCCCTATAATCTTCAACACCCCTGTTAGCAACTTTCAGATGCACAAATACAAAAGAATGCATGGAAGCCACTGTTCTGTGAATACAAGCTGTTTAGTATTCTGCGGCAGACAAGATTGTCATTTTAATGATGAACAATGGAATGTAAAGTAAGTCACCTGAAAAGTTTGTTCTCAGAAAACTAGCAGGAGGACAACCTTCACTGCGACAACAACAGTGATCACATAAAATGTAAAACATACAGCCTGATTCAACAACTGGAGAAATCCCAGCAGATGAATGATGACGTCATCTGTTAGTATTTATGCTTACCTAACAGTTAATCTCTCTATGTTTATGTGAATATTGATAATTGTTATCATGATACAATAACAGAAAATACCAATTGGCATTTAGAATAAAATACCAAGACACTTTTACCCAAGAGGTCCAGAAGAACAGCAAGGCAGAGTTCAATTTCTTGTAGTTAAATCTATATTTTGAATACATTTCCTTGACCCAATGTATAAACTCAGCTGAGCAAACATTGTTCCCGAGCCATGCAATGCAATTATGTTATTTAAACACTGAATCCCTCCTGTCACACTACAACACTAGTGATTCACATACAGGCACATTGACTCCTAAACTCTGAATGTGTCTCAGCTGGCCCACTAGCAAATGGCAGGGAGAAGCCTTTCAAAAAACTACAAGCACCTAATTTGATTTTATAATTTAGTTCGTCAAACAAGTCAGCCAGAAATATATCGATTGTCTACCCTAGACAGCTACATTCCCTCTGTCTGTCCCTCTCTGTCTGTCTCTCTCTCCCTCTCTGCCTCTCTCTCTCTCTCTCTCACACACACACACAAAACTTAAACAATGTCAGACTATACAGAACTCACCAAATACAAGCCTGCTATGGGGGTAGATGAAAAAAGGTGTCATGTGACGTGGGCTTAGGGGTAGGGTAACAGTCACTTTATCTGGGTTGGGGAATTATTTAAGTGCTACACTAATTTAAATGTGTCAGAAGATGGCAAAGACTTAGGGGTCTATAAATTAATATTTGGTATAATTTCCCAACAACTGCCTTTACATATAAGGCTCGGAAGTGAGTAATTGGGATTTGCTACACTACATTTTGAGAGCCTACAGTTCATGGTAACGAAATGCAGCCTAAGTATGGAGAGTGGCCAACCCTGAATGCTGTCACATGACCAGGTTAAGTATCTCTGCCTTTCCGGGTGGCAGATGTGTGGAAAAACATTTCCTAAGTGTGCTCAGCTGAATAAGTGCATTACCTCCTGAGTTCCCGGAGATGCCATCAACATTCTGCTGGTATTTCTGTCTGGCTGGGAGGGAGCAAGAATAAATGGACCGTCTGTGGATCCCCAAGGACTGGGTTTGGAAATAAACGTCTATACAAATGTTCACACACATAGTGCTGTTGATGAATATTGATTAATATTGATTAAACACCTGCAATGTTAAATCCCAGGCACCCAACATGGTGGCTTACCCATTAATCACGACTTTCAGGAAATACTGAATATTCATTGATTAATAACCCTATAATCTGAGGAGTCCCTGAAACCTTCCAACACAAGGTTAAATAAATGTGCTGCCCAAATAATATTTAAATATAAAAATTATTAAAGTGGCACTTGACAAGTAAGACCGTATCAGAAAACCAAGACTAACCATATCAGATATTAAATCGGAAATGAATCGCATCACTACCTCCTTCAGAAGCAATGGAGTGTCTCCATTCTGCTATGTGCTTGATTACACCTCATTCTGAAATGTTTAATTTCAAATTTCTTAGACAGCTTTGGATAAATTATATGTCATTTTGAATAGGTCCATATACTTGTATCATTTTTAAAATCTGCTGGTGGTGGAACAAATGCCATAAAATATATTTTTATATTAAAATCAGGTCTCTGTGAGTCACAAGACAAATTACGGTCAGGAGAAAAAGGTTGTTGAACCAGCTTCATTTGAACTCCGATTTCAAGAGGTCCTTCTACACAGAGGCACCACTCACCAAAGTTTTTTACACAAATCTCTAGAAAAACCTGAGAAATAGGAAGTAACAGCTAAGAAAACACTTCCCTCAGAATTCAGATAAACATCATATTTCTGCATTCAGTTTTCATGCAGAGTCACAAAACAGAGAAAAAAAAAAACATGAATGAAATAACCTGAAATTCTTCCAAATGAATCAATGTTCTACCATGCAGAAGAATTCATTCACCGTCTGCTACACAAAGATTCAGGGGGGAACGTATTTCAATACCGGCCTATAATGTCTGCTGTGACGACTTTCGGGCATTTCTATGACTGTTTCAAAAAAGAAAATTAACAGTAACCTCAGAGGCAGAATTCAGTGGCTGATATTTCAACCACGTTCCCCTACAATGCATTGCAACTGACCGCAAAGAATGACTCTCAGCTAAGTAGATCATCTCGGTCTTTCTTTGGGACCATTTCCTTTATTTTGTTAATCTGAAGCAGGTGGTTCTGAGACACGTCTGTCACAAAGCTGATTAGGGAGTTTTTGCCGGAATTAAAACAGCTAACCAGCCTATTCAAAGAACTTACATCAACTAAAAAAAAATATATATATATTGGATTTTTATTAGCCAGATCAATTATTGAAACAAACAAATAAATAAAAAAAAAAAATCGGCATTAGTTAGGGGCAGCTTTGATTATGCAAAGTGATGAAAATGAGGGAAAGGGCTCATATTAGTAATCATAACTGGCCAATCAATAACAAAACTAGTCATTTTAATAATGGTTCATCATCTACAGCAGTATTTCCCAACTCAGTCCTCGGTGAACCCCTGTCAGCTGAAAGGGAGGAAAAACACGGACTGTCCGGTGTTCCCCGAGGACTGGGTTGGGAAACACTGATCTACAGCAAGCCTCCCAGTCCAAAAAATATTTAGGACATGATGAGTAATTAAAACACTAATTTAAGTGCATTTATTTTCTGTTTCATATTAAAACCTGCACAGTGTTTACTTTTTCCAAATCCCATGACAACTCCACAAAAGAAGCCATAAAACAGTAAGTCCACTGTTTTAAATTGAGAAACAGCCACTTAAAATAATTTATTGTCCGTCGAGTTAACCCACTCGTAACACTTCTTTGTGTGCCGAACACCTCAGAGGTTCCAAGCAACTGACACCTGGAAACGAAGCTGCAGCAAACGGCACCAAAGACGCCACTTAGCGCGAGGAAAATGGCGAAAGCACCCGGATCATAGAGGACAATCATTAATGCAACTGAACTGAACATAAACAGGCGTCTCCGTTAACTAGGATACTTGGCAAAAAGGGAGACCGTCCCTCCCTCCACACGTGGAGAAAAACACTTAGAGCTTATGACTGCGCCCCAGTGCTCAGAGCAGTGCGATACATTAATTAGTGATAATGCAGATAAAAACACAGGGTCTGTATTGATATGACAGGCCAATCCGGCAATACACTGCACTCCGACTGCGTGCGACAAGGCCACAGCGTGCCGGTCAGTGGGAGAGACCGCATCCACCACTTAAATCTGGAGTTACAGCTGAGAAAGTTTTAAAAAGGCGACATAAATACAGATTTGCCTAATGCATAATAAAATTTGAGAACAATTTAAATATAACTGAAAAATGTAATCATTACTTAAAAATATGTAAAAAAAAATTTGTTTACTGTTTATCGAAATGTTGCAAAATGCAAAATGAAGTTTGAGTACAAATAAAACTGAATAAATGTAATCACATCAAAAAATTTATAAAAATTAGTTTTTTTTTATTTTTTTATTGCTGTGTAGTGAAATGTTGCAAAGCTGTACAGTACAGTTTTGCCACAGACAAAACAGCACGACTGATTGTGGGAGACCATTGTAAGAGATTTACTAAACAGGAAAATGAAAACATTTTAAAACCAAATCGGTTTGAAGTCCTACCTGATTAATTCTCTTTAGTATGTTACCCAAAAACATAAATTTTCAGGCATTAACACACTGGACTGAACTACTCTGGGACGAATCAGCTAAACTGACAGGAGTAGAAGGGTTTATCATACAGTCCAATCGACCCCCAAATTCTACAGACCATCGCATTATATTAGACAGGAGTGGTAGTCCTGAAAATGACCTAACACCAAATATTTCAAGCTGCCCCAAGGAAATTTAAAGTTGCGCAAATCTACAAGTCAAATGTACATTTACATAACCAAGAGGATGAATAAAACTGCAGAATAACAGTAACCTTTGGGATGTTACCTACAAATAAAAGAAATAAGAATCAAAGATTCATTAGCATCACATTCCCTAATAGACAGTCAGTGCAACAAAGTATATACCTGAATGTCTTTGCTAGATGTGGAGAGGAATCCTCCCAGTAATGTTGTGCAGGGAACAGGGAAGTTTACAGATGGCAGAAGATGACTTACTTGAGCAACATCACATGGGTATCGCATCTTCAGACACTCAAACATAGCCGCAACGAAAAGCATGACAGAGTCTTCTGCTTTTCTGAGAACCAAAGGCAAGGAGGGCGCAGTGTGGGCATCTTAACTGTATCGTCTCAGTATCTTATCATAGACTGTGTATCTAGATCAGTACCTCCCAACCTAGTGCTAGAGACCAGTAGACAGTGTGTCAGGGAGCAAAAATGTGGGCTGTCTGGCAGGGAGCAAAAACATGAACCATCTGAGGGTTCCCAGGGGCCGGGTTTGGGAAACGCTGATCTAGAGGTGTAACATATGGTCGGAGATAGAGAGATAACTCACCCACACTAATTTTCAGGACATCTATTGCACTGCCGTAAATATAAGTGAACAAGGTATTGATGTAAGAAGGGTATTGGTGAATCATGAATATTAAAGAAAAATCTTTAAAACCATCTTATTTATGTACAGAAATTCCTGTACTGTTTAAACTTTTGTTGGCCATAAAATTCAAAGCACCATCATATGAGTCAATGATTCTCCTTCTTTACACACAGAACGGAGGCAATTAACAATTCTAATATACATAAAAATTAAATTGTAATATAACACTCTAATCATAACTGTTATTGCAAGAAATGTAGGTCATAATGTCAGAAATACATGCAGCAGTTTAAAACAAAAGTAATTAAGGTGAATAATTACTCTAGTTTTAAAGAGGATTCGTGGATATAACATGGTAAAGGCACACTTCCTCGTCTCGCTATCCTCCGTAATTTTGCCAAATGCTCCAAAGCAATGCATCATCTATCCGCATACACTTGTGCAGTTCCCCTTAATGAGGTCCACTGGTGTTACATTTCCCTGAGATGCGGGAATAACGAACAGCAGCATTGACGAGGAAGCTACCGCAATGATGACTGGAGATGAGGCCGGGAATACTCTTGGCAGAATACTGCAGCCGTCACACCGGAACAGCTGTCCAAGAACTGCAGACGAGACCAGGATGCATAAAGAGAACCGGCTCAGTAGTACGAATGTGGAAAGTGTAAACCTGAAAGCTACCTAAATTACGCTGAGAAGTTACATTTAGTAGCATTGAAAATTAAAAACATAACACTGGCTAGCTTATATCAAGCTGTCACAAAATAACAATTTAAGGTCCGAAATAACAGTGCTGATTGCCTGGGATGCTGAAAAATGGCAGGCCCTTTGCTCAGGGTGGATGACAAAATAATGTACCTCAGTATCCCCAAAGCCCTTAGCCAAATAATACTGCAGGTATTAGGTCACCACATGCGCTAGGTACCACAGCACGCCTGTCGTACAGGTGGGCCGCACGACACCATCCGCGTCAAGCTAAAGCCATCGCCGCCATATTGGTGCATAGATTCCCGTCTGGCATGATTCCCCATGTGTACTGTCTGAGCTCTTTGAGTCATTCATCAACAGCACTGTTCGTGACAAAAGTAATAATTCCTTTCTTCCAAAACTGTAAAGTAAAAATGTGATCCTAAAAGGAGAGATTAAGATTTAAGTAGTGTGTGGTGTCATCAATGCCATCAACTAACACAGTGTCTCAAGGGTGACTCATACTAATAACCTTAACAGCACAAGTGGTAAGAATAACCTTAAAGTTACTTGTGTTTCTCTGTGTCCATTTCCATACATAACGGTACCGATCTTCGTTAGTTACTGAACATCAGCTAAGTTTTTGTTAGCATGCTAATGCTACTGTTTCTCATGATTCCCATTCCGTTTATGGTTGTGGCAATCTAAATGTTAGGTGTTAAAAACATGATGTGGCAACCAAAGACGCCACATGATGTGGATAAGAATGGCCTAAAAGCCATGCTTATCCTTTAAAGTGAGGCGAACCAGTCACTATGTATGACAGAGGCCACATTAAACTGGCCACCAAGAGTGAACATGGGACACAGCAGTCTATTATCATCACAGACATCAAGCGACGAAAGCAGAAAGAAACGACTCCTCAGACAGTACCTGCAGCCAAATGAAAGCTGCAGATCCGGGGACAAAATGAATCGACATGTTTACTTGCATGTGATCAAGCCAGATCAACAACAATCGCAGCACTCTAGTGTTCATTTTAGGGGACAGAGCAATGCATTTCCATTACATACCGAAAATAATAACAATAGACATACTGATAATGAGCATGACACTTATACTTGTACTAACCCAGGAATACGACAAAATATTTTGTACCAAACCAGAAATAAAGAAATTATACCTCAAAATGTTTCGTTTTCTTTTGCTTTAGTGCTACCTACAGTGTTTGAAAACCCAGATAATTATCAATGTCCTCATAAGAGACAGTGGCTGGATCACAACCATTTTGCTTTTGACGTTTGTGGCTCACATCCAATATCGCTTCTCTCTTTGTTTCGTTTGCTTTTATTCAATATGATTTATTTTGCTTTTAGATAATATTTTGGGGGCGGCATGGTGGTGCAGTGGTTAGCACTGTCGCCTCACACCTCTGGGACCCGGGTTCGAATCCCCGCCTGGG
>JAODJX010000040.1:8364290-8379332 GCA_026776945.1 Isichthys henryi | reverse complement strand
CCGGGGGCGGGGCCGCCCCCCGGTCTGCCGTGGTGACTGCCGGCCGGCTCTGGCGGGGGGGGGGGGGGGGGGGGGGGGGGGGGCCCCCCAAAGGACCGGCAGATTAGCCCTCCAGTCAGCAATGCCACCCATGGGACAAAACAGAAATCTCACCAAAAAAGACTGAGTTTTTGTCAAAGAAAGAATGAAAAGAAAAAAAAACATCCCCAGAATCCTTGAATCTTCTCATTAAAATTAATTAATTAAAAGTAGAATTAAAAAAAACAGATGTGTGTACAACGGCATAGAGTTTGATTTTAATGATTATTTAAATACAAAGGTCCATTCATTGGAAAGGAACATTAAATATTGGCTAAAATGTTTGCAATGAAATCAGTCTTTCAGGCGCAATAATGACAAGTAAGTCCCTCCTATGAAGAGGCGCCGCTGCAGAAAGGCGGTTCCCTCTGCGTGACCCTGAACCTTAAATCACAGCGCCTGCCACCTGGCCAGGATCTGAGATGCAGGGATTCCTGAAAATGTGCCGGAACCATCATCCCTGGCTTTACATCCAGTGCGGTGAGACGGCTCCAAACACTGTCTCTGAATGAGCTTTTGATTTGGTACGTGTTTAAAGAGCCGCTCCGTCACCCAGGAGGAGGATCCACGACAAAACGGCACGTCTGACAGCTCGCTTCACGCGGCCTCGCGTCTTCAACTCCGAATGGCAACAATTCAAAAGACTATTTAGTAAAATGGCTCGATATCCACTTCCGAACTCGCTGTGATTTTCGCTTTTTGAACATCGGCGTACCTCCTGCTGACGGACACCTGCGACTTGCTGTTTAACAGATAGTAAGAGTGTCTCGTGGGAACGCTGGCCTTGAATCGCCCTTACATCTCTAAGGCCTGCGTGTCCATCGGCAGCACAAATCCGCAGCAACGGTGTACTTGAGACGGCGCTTACTTCATGAGAGTGGGAAAATCACCTGCGACGAAAACGCTATACTGGTTACACGCTCTGTAGTCTAAATAACTCGCTTGCTTCCTCGCTGATGTTTCGGCAAAATGGATGCCTACGTCCAGACATTGCTGCTACTCAGAGTACCATTAGACTAACAGTGAACTGTTTTCTGGCACAGTCTGTCTATTTAAGTATTTGACGTAAAGGAAGGTGCCAAAGGCAGTCTGGTCATCTCTGAGGGGGGGTGGAATATCAGTCATAAAGGGAGCAGGACCCCACCCCAAACATCAAAGCCCTCTGGACATCCAATTTCCGGCCCAGTCCCTTGTGCCGATAGACGCTGGCTAATTTTAATGAAACCAGCCCAAAACAGATGGTGCAGCTATGGTGCAGGGATGCGGGAGGCCAGAGACCGACAGCAGCCTGGCTCACGCAGGGCGCATGAAGCAGACCATTAGCATGTGAGGGGTGCACACTGTCCCCCCGCCAACCCCCCACCCCCGAAAAAAAACATGGAATCCCGGCACACGTGCCGGCATTCCAGGCCCAAATTCCAGCCGTGAAGCTGAAGACGTTT
The DNA here is from genome assembly GCA_026776945.1 of Isichthys henryi. Classification (NCBI taxonomy): domain Eukaryota; kingdom Metazoa; phylum Chordata; class Actinopteri; order Osteoglossiformes; family Mormyridae; genus Isichthys; species Isichthys henryi. The sequence continues at coordinate 8,377,812 of JAODJX010000040.1, read as the reverse complement.
GAACCAGCAGACGCTTAACTCTCTTCCAAAATGACACAGGCACTGCACCAACATTCCGTGTAACGACGCCCGGCTCATGCGACTCTCAATTCCGAATTCCATAATACAGAAAAAAAAATGCCTGAAATGTTTATTGTATTGGCCTATATTTTCTGTACAAATAAAAAGGAGCAAACTCACAAATGTAACGCGATCCACAAGTAGACAGGAAGTGATCCACAAGTAGACAGGAAGTGATCCACAAGTAGACAGGAAGTGATCCACAATCGTGCAAAAACCCATATGTGTACGGATCGCTAAGTCTTTCTGGGGATATGATTTCACACGACACAGATAAAAATACATATTTGTGGATAGTGATGTTTTTGTGATTTTGCTGTAAGATATATATATAAATAACACACACATACACACAAGAATAAACCTAAATGATAGACACGTCCAGTTAAGTGTGCTTTAAGCATTAAACTATAGGGAACGATGTCCACTGTGTGTTTTTAAACTTATTTATTAATAACTGCAGTGTCCATTCATTGCCAGTGACTGTAAATAAGACAGCTGGGCTATTGAAGGTGAAGTGCACACACAAACATTGAAACATTAATTAAAATTCACCAAAAAAGATTTTTTTTCCATTTCTTCACTGAAGCTGCTGTGATGGCAAATGAAATAAAAACTGAAAGAGACGTGAGCAGGAAACGCTGGGACCTTGAGTTTGAAAGCAGTGACCAACCCATCAGTCGCATGCATTAAATGTTACATATTTCATCCAAAGCTTCCAGTAGAATTATAAGCATCATCTTTATGATCTTCTAGAGCTTCAACCAGGAGAAATGTGCTCCATGCGGGCTGTGATGATCCCCCGTTTCTGCCGAAGACCAAATAATCAGGACCACCTGCAGTACTGAAGGAGTTTCATCAGCCAAGTGCTTTGATACACGTGTTTTTTTTTTAAGGTGGAAAAAATCCAGTCACAAAAGGCAGAATTGGTTGGCACAGAAGCAGCCCATTCTTTACGTGTTTTCTCTCTGAAGGGAGGAGCCAGGCCCGTAGCTGAAGCGAGGCGTCTGACATGTGGGGCGGTGCAGGGGTCTGGGGTGCGGGGAGGAGGAGGAGGGGATACTGTGTGAGGGAATGAAAGGTGGGGTGGTGGAGCTAAAGAGAAAGAAGGTGAGATAGGATGGTGCACAGATGGGGTCATACAGAAAGTCAACGAAATCCAAGCTCGATTCCCGGTGTCCGCACACATGGGCAAGCAGACAGCTGGACGCAGAGCCAAGACAAACTCCACCAGCCACCACGCAGGGGTGGCCTCCTGCACGTCCCCGTAAACCTCTCAAAGGATGGAGGCACGACTTTTTAAAGCCAGGACCTTCCCATAAAAGGGTGGGTGACCATCCATCATGGAAGCCACGTGTGCCTTTCCGTACGTGAGCCACTGAATCAGCAAATTAAAAACAGCCGGTCGGTCTTGGTCGAAAAGCTGTTAAGGATTACCACCACAGTTAATTTCTCCTGAAAATCAAGGTATTGGGGTGTAGACGTGTATGCACGTGTACCTGTGAGTGTGTGTGTGTGTGGCGGGGGGGTATTTCTGCTAGGTGGCGTAGAAAAACGTGAGAACAATATCAGACTGCTGAGCTGATGACACAGGTCTGTCTGTCTTCCCTGGTGACTTGAATGTATTTCAGTATTTACTGAAGCGCGCGGACATTTCTCTGTACTTATCTAAGCTCATATGTCGCATACAGAGACTTAAATATGCTAAACAAACGTTATCTTTAAATATGTATTATTTAACCGAGTATGTCGGTGTTTAGAGACTCTTTGACAGGTCACTTAATAAAGCTGGCCAGGAACGGAGGGAAGGTTAATTTTAAAATATCTCACATCTTAAATGGGAACAGTGTGCTCTGCTTGGTCCTGAAGCCTCATGGAGATTAGAGGCCGGCCATTGTATTGAAATGCCACTCTAGGAAAGACAGCTGCTTTGAACGCCAGCCAGCCTGTGACGGGATGCCCTGCCCTATGTGATGAAGATGCTAAGGTTTCCAGAGAACTGAGAACTGAAAAGAAGTGCAAAGAAATAAGAAAGATATCCTCACAGTCCCTTCGCTCCATCTTACAGCATCTTCTTTCTGTCAATATTCCAGATTTAAGATGCAGCTAAGGGTTGAGGTACGTTCTGGCAGACTGTGACAAGCTCCCTTCCACCTCCACCGGGCATCACGACCTGCTAGTTGCTTCTAGATCCAATCCGGTCCTCAGGGACCTGCATTCAGTCCACATCTTTGCTCCCTCCCGGCTCCTGAGGACTGGGTTGGGAAATATTGTAAACTAGACAGACTTTGCTGCTGGAAAGTCTAAAGGCACCTTGGGAAAGATTGTGCTGCAAGGGCGGTGCTTCTGGGTTACCCCCCATGGGGGGTGTATCACAGTGGAAGGGGTACACACCAGGATGTAGATGATAGATGGGCACAGGCCAAGTTAACGCTTGGCAGACACACAGCGTGTTGAATGTCGAACGAGAGCGTCACCAATCTCACGAAACGGGCCTTCTGGCAGGGCTTTGTCCTTGAGGCATATTTTTCTGTCAGACGAAGATGGCTGAACTCCATACGAGTGATCAGTGGCCTCCAAAGAACTTCCACAGGCAGATCAAGAAAACAAAATTAACTACCTTGATCGTGAACATCACAGCTCCCCCTCCTCTCTCCCACGGGAAATTGTGGCTGATACCAGTATGTTATGTAGGAACCAATGCTAGCGCAGCTTTATCATGCTTTCATGGGGGACATGGAATTCGCTGCACCCTAAGCAGGTAAACAAGGATTTGGGAACGGAACGCGAATTACACCATAATCCTGTGATGCAGTGCGCTGATCGTGGAGCGTAAGAATCATCCGGTATATCAAGCGTCACAAAAGGCCTGAAGACTGGAAGCAATTATCCACAGGCTGCACTGAAAAGATGCTTTCAACTTCCGATACATATTAAGGGAGGCATTAACGCTCATGTGTTTTCGTGGGAGGGGAACAGCAGCACGGCAAAGGGATCAGCGTCAGCCTCGCATCCCTATGCGACTCCCGAGCAGCCCATCATTTGCTTATGTTTAATAAATCTCATTATTCAAAAGGTATTATAGTTGCTGAGCTGTCCCTTTCTTCACCACTACTTCAGTGCTTGTCACTTTCATGATATAACAAAATGGTAGCACGTGGCATGGTCCGCTAACCAAGTTCACATAGATAACTAACTTTGGGCGTCACAAAAAATCTCTCCTTAATATTTTAGGCATACTACTAATCTGCTTATCAAATTGTGGGCATAAATAAACGTCTGTATAGTACCAAACGGCCAGCGTCCAGACAAAGGTTTACACCTGTCATCTAAAGCCCTGGTGATCGCAATGTAATGTCGTGCAGCCTTAATTGGGCTGGTCAGTGCCCGCCTGTTTGCTTCTCCCTGAATCCGTGAGCCATCTCCACTACCTCCTTACCAGCCACAGTAATCATGGCCATTTACCCACCAAAGTCTAATCGTATCAAAAAACACACCATTACCCCAACTGCAGAAAAATTGTAAAAGGGGCTAACAGCCATAATTTTCTCTTTGGAAAGATTTTTCCCCGCTATTACAGCAGCAGAAGTTTTAACTTGATATTTTGTTGCTTGGTTGGGCAATACTGGCTCATGCCACATCTGCAATCTGATCATGGGCCAGACAGCTGACTGACGCACAGTAAACGAGCTGTCAATGAGGCTACACCCATCCCCGCTTGTGCCGGACAACCTCTTCATACATCAAATGAACTTGTGTCTTCAAGGCATCAGGGTTCTTGATCTGAAGCAGAATTTGCTGATAGAATGCCAACAAGCAAGCTATTTAAAATACAAAAAGGCTGCCAGCATCTTGGCGTGGTTTTCTGGGATAACGTCTTGTCTCATCCCCATGTGAGATGCGATCCGTGAAAGAATTTGCGGGTTTCATGATGCGAAGAGTAAATACTTAACCTCCAGCCAGCGGATCATTTGGGAGGGGAGCTAATGATTTCGAAAAAGCCAATAAAAAAAACTGGCTGAAATAATATCAACCTTTATAGTGAGAAAGGCCAAATTAGTGGCTCCTCAGATGCAAACAACTTGATTACGGACAGCAGAAAGGGCTGATGTGAAATCAAACTGTGACAAACCACTGACATACTGGACCAAAAGAGTTACACCTGCCTAATAATCCATCCATCCATTTTCCAAACCGCTTATCCTACTGGGTCGCGGGGGGTCCGGAGCCTATCCTGGAAGCAATGGGCACGAGGCAGGGAACAACCCAGGAACTACCCTATCTTGCTCTCCATGACAGACAGACACACAGGTAGTTCGGCAGTAAAGGGAAGCCCCCTCCACCGATGTGACCATTCTGCTGAGGCTGGACTCAGACTATAGACCTTCCAATCACAGGCACAGCGCCTTAGCGCTCCAAGCCACGTGCTGCCCCCCAAGCATTGTGAAGAACCCTATAGCCCTAGAATGAAATGGGGGAGAAAACCTAGATTGTCAGTGGGTGACGACTCCAATGGAATAGAGGCGTATGTCCAAAAAAACGTAAAAAAAAAAAAAAAAACGTTAGAAAAGACAGAAGTACAGCATCTTTCCCTCTGTCACCTAATAGGCAGACAGCTGCCCGGTATTGGCGCCTAAAAGCCAGTCAATGAAAAATAAAGGCAATGAAGCTAAACGTTTAATATCAACTATAAAAAAGTGAAAATCAAGGGCCAAATGATAAGGAAATTAAGCTGAATGTACAGACTTGTCTGATATTTGAGTGATTCTTAATGTTCTTCAAACTACCTAACCATGCTTAAAGCATGAATGAACCGGAACTGATCTGCCATTTTCAATATCTATTAGCTTTTCACAATTATCTGTATGCAAACTACAATGTGAAATTTGAATTCAAATGTTTTCCTCAGTCCGAAGTGCTAGCATACTGGCACTCGAAATGACTCTGGGGGGCTCTTTTCCCCTTTTCCCAGCCAACGCAATATGGGAGACAACGCGAAAAGGCGCATTTGGCTGCAGTCAGCATCATCCCACTATGAAGAGGCAGAATCACAGCTTCCATGCTAATTGCGGCAGATCAGTCGTTCTGCCAGACACGCTGTATTTTTCCCGCTAATTGGTCAAGCTGGCTGCATGTTCCCTAATTAAGCCTGCAGTTCACTGCCTCAGACGCTCGCTTTACCATGACTAGAGAGAAGTTCCCCTTTATCCAGTTTAAGTCCAACCATCACCCTCGCATCCCCATGCTCACTGATCAATAACAAACTTAAAGATGTTTTAGCACACTATTATTTTAGACGGACTCATTTTATTTAAAAAAATCTTACCTCTGCAACGTCCTCATCTTCCGCTTTGAAGACGTCTTTCCGTTTAACGGTGAACAAGTCGAGGTCTTTCTCATCATCTTCCTCATCAATGACCTGCCCAAAAATGTGATTCTTGGAATCTTGCTCACTGTTGGACTGCTCTTCATCCTGGCTGTCAGAGGGATCCTCCTCTTCCTCTGCTTTGGGCACAGACCTGAGGGCATCAGGGGCCTTGCCATCCATCCCTGGCACCGAGGGAGGGAGCCTTTCTCCTCGGAGCTGAGCCCGGAAGCTCTCCAGCTCCTCATCGTCCTCCTCCGGATGACTGCCCGGGCCTGCGGCTGGAACCACCTCGGCGTCTCGTCTCTGTTGCCTGGCCTTGCTGAGAAAGCGCACCCTCGGGGCCACAGCCAACCCCAGGGAGCTGTGAGGAGAACAAAAAAAGAGCCATTTTCAATGGAGTATGTTCACTGCTGGAGAGGGGCGATGTGCAGACCTGGGAGGATTCTGCTCAAACCTCCAGGAGATACCCAGCTGTTACTTAGCGAGCTGTTATTTTTGTGTCTGTGGACTTCCTGCTAACTTTAATGAATTAGGCCATTCTCCAATGACCTCCCATTAAAAAAAAGATGTATTCAAAAAATATCACTGACTGGAATTTTTCTGTTCATTAAAAGGTTCTCTGTAAACTCAGCAAACTGGAAGTGCGAGAAAATCCCAGTAGGGTGTTGGAAGATGCTGGAACCACCGTGTCCAGCACCAGCAATTATAAGACATTCAGATTGTTAAGATCGGCTGTTCTAATGCGTGGCTGGTCCTTATGACCATGTCTGTGTGCTGTTTGTACACAGCTGAAGACACAGGATTCATTCATCAGGGCATTTGTCTCCTTAATAAACTGACGGGCAGTGTGTGTGTGTGCGTACACACACACACATACATTCACACACAGTCAGGGGAAAAAGAAAACACACCCTCCCTCAATTCTGTGTTATTTATCAGGGCCAAAGTAACAATTCTAAGTCCTCACCAACTTCCATAAACAAACCTAACTTCAGGTGACAAAAAAAAAGTTAGATTTCAATATGTTGTCATTGTTTCCCAAAAGTAAACCAACATTAATAGACTGTATGGGGACAAAGAACAAGCACATCCTTCCGACTTCCACAACAATTACAGTCTTTAGCGGCCAGGTGTTACTAACTTAATCACATGATCATACAGCTTGGCTATTAAATGCATACAGAATGATGTTGCAATTCCAACCAGAAGAGTCCGTATATTCGGAAATATATTTATTGCAAACAGCAGTCGTGGCTTTGCTGTGAGATGCGAACTGAATGTTTTGATTTGAGCTGGGAATTCTGGGATTGGACGACGTCGCAAGTTTTCACAATATTTACAACCAAGACATCTCATTATTCAAGATGGGGGTGGGTTAGGTCAAGGCCCAGGAAGGACTAAACAAGGGCAAATGGCAAAGAATGTAACACGACCTCAGATGCAAAGACATTTCTTTCTTCCAAATCACAATACCTATGAATAAGAAAATTTTAACCAGGTAACAAAAAAAACTGTTAAGAAAATCTCGTTTATTGGTTGCAGGAAGGGTGGAGAAGATATGCAGACTTCGAGATCTAAGGCCCACTGGCCAGCCCAGTAATGCTAATAGCCTATTGGGGGGGGGGGGGTCAGTTTTAGTGCTCTTAAGTCACAGCTGAAAAATATGATTGCTTTGAGGTGCAGAAGAAGCAGGCTCAGATCAACTGGATGTCCTGGACTCTCAAAAAAAAAAACCCAGAGTATTTATGGCTACTTCCCAAATAACGGCTACCCCAAGTGTCAATTTAGAAAGAAATTAAACTGCAATTACCATAAATCTACAGATATGGATTTAGCTTTCGACAGAATGAGCGGCCATCAAGTCACATGCTGGGCACGAGGCAGCCGAGTTTCAATGCAAATTCTGATTAGCTAAGATAGAAGCGACAGCATCAGCAAAGTGCCGGATAGACGCTGGAAGGTTTAGCAGATTCCCACAGACGGGACTAATACGGCCCAAGTCATTCACGGCAATATAAGAAAAATCATAACCTCTCTACAGAGTTATCAGCGTCGAAAAAAATACCCAGGCTCCAATCAAACTGGGAGGTTCACACCGTCCAGTTGGCTGCCCTATTAAAGGCTCTACCTGACTAATGTCCAGTGCTTAACCTTTCTGCTCAATTTCCACCTCACTGATGGCCCTGCCGGCGCTTCGGCTGGCGAGGGAAAATGGGACAGTATCTCCTCTCTCCTGCCGTCTTGGTTGGGTGATTTGGAGAAGATTTGGAGACGTTCGAAAATGCATTTGTGTCTGTGGGTCTCGGGGCAAAACTAGGGTCATATTGTACGTGGACGGGTGACACAGTCCTCCCTTGAACACCAGGAATATATAAGCAAATACAGAAACTTCCAGAGAATTTCTTCATGTTAGCACTGTCAGCAAAATTACTGAAACCCACGTGACATATTTGGGGAGAAGGGCTACAGGCACATGAACAGGGTATACTTACAAGTCAAAGCAGAGCTGGTGTTTACCATGACAGACAGCTACTGTGCAATCCTTGCCAAGTCCCGTAAGAACCACCCATGTACATTCCGGAAGAACGTCAACATACGACCACTTCTGACATCATCCATGCTCAAAGCCAAATCGGGCCATATAATAAAAGAAGTTGTACTTCTTAAAGAGTTGCACTTCTCTTCCGCCCACACAGGGGAAGCACAATGATCTCTCAGAGGCACTGAGATTACAGTATTTTTAGACCTACGCACTCCATGCACTACATCAACACCCCTGCCCCCGCCACAAATGCCCCCACTAGCTCTCTCTCTCTCTCTGCGGCCAGCATGCCAAACAGAGCAGCAGAATCACACGCCGAGCACGTCGTCAGGAGGCATCACCTCTACTAGCGACCGCTTGGCACTTGAGTGGCGCAGCGAAAGCCAGGAGAGCTCACCCTCTTCTGCTGAGATTAGTTCTGAGCTACCGGGCCCTGAAAGGGAGCCGAGGAGAACGCCCACAGACTGATTCGGCAGCTTAGCGAACGTTTGAGCGGGCGGTCCGACTCACCCTGCGTATTCCTGTAGCTGTAGCTGAAACACGTCAAAAACGTCCTTGTTCTTCATCAGGTAGACGGAGCGGAGGTAGGAGACAAAGCACTGTGGGAAAAACAGTTCAGAGTGTCTTGATTTCGGGAAAATGTGTCCGTTTCGGTTTGTTACCCATCAATTACCGATGCCCACACTGGTGCTCAATTTTTCATCTTCAAAACACTGTTCAAAAGAGAACAACAGAACGGTCTGGCAGGAAATCGTTCCTAATATTAAAGCAGATTTATGGAATTCATATTCAGACTTCAATACATTCTCTTTGCGAATGTCTGCTACATTTGCATAATAAACAGTTATCTTACAAGTACAGTCAATGTAGCCTATGGCTAGATAGCACAATGCTGCTAAACCAGGAATGCGTGGAATCCAAGGTTTGACTGACTGTTGGAAATGTCAAGAAAAGAATACTACAGCTTTAAACAAACACTAATGGACAGACAAGGGACTTTATGATAGCTAACTGACTTAATTGAGCTTTGCAGACTTAAGCCAGAAAGGCCCATGGAGACAAAACGAAGAGGTGATATATAAACGTAAGAGGTTCTCTTGTGTAAGCCTTTAATGTGTCTGTTGTTATTTTTTGTAACAGTTACAGTAAAAAGATGCAAAAGTCTCGGCATACCACCCAACGCAAGTTACAAAAAGTTTCACGTTCAATCTGTCGCAACGATGGCTCATGTTTCCTTCACGCCTCTGTTCTACAGCTCCACGGGGTATCCAGAAAACGTGATTGTGTGTATTTTTACGATTTTTTTTTCAGCTGGTAATTTAAAGTAAAGTGTACTTGAGAGCTGATATTTTCAGCTCCTACTACTTTTCCCTCCTTGACCAAATGAGCAATCAGACTGCTGTACAAAAGGAGGACCACTTCTTCGGGGGTGTAGGAGGATACGGAGGCGGTTTGGAATGCAGAGAAGAAAGCGTTCGTCTAGGTAGCCAAGTGCTCAGAACTTGGTTCAACTTTACAAAAAAAAAAAAACAACACAGCAGATAACAGCTGAAAATAATCGTACATCTGACTATATGCTGGTTGGCTGACTCACTTTAATGGCCTGTCAAACACAAGGTCAAGAGACATTTTCTGGCCCATTTCCTGCTCTTCCGTGTATCAGAGTAACAAAGCCGATGAATCAGAAAGGCGAGATGGATGACCTGTTCAGTACAGGCAGTCCCCGGGTTAAGAACCTCCAACTCGTACATACGAATGGACTGCCATGAATCCTAGCATATTAAAAATTTGAGTTAAATACAATGATTCGCAGTGACGTACTTTGTGATACTCATGAAAAGACTCAAGGTACAGTACAGTGCCGTATGTAGTTTTATTACTGTTGCATAATTAATATTATTATTTTGTATCATATTATTGATTTTTCCGTCTTGGCCAACAAATCTGACGTAAAGACAGACCCCTTAGCTGGACTAACGCCAATCCAATAGCCAGAAATGATCTTGCCAGCCTATCCTGAAGCACCAACGAGTTGGATACTCTTGTTGCCATGCCGCCCAGTACCATTATTCCTCACGAAAGATACTCACCCTCTGAGCACGCTCTTTCTGCTCCTTTTCCTGGGCCAGGAATGCTTGGAGCTTCTGCTGGACGCTAGTCATTTTCGCGGGGTTAACCCTGCAAAGGACACAAATGATCATTCCATAAATCCTGACGCACAGGGAGGAAGCCGAACTCCGTAAGTCCTACGGCCACCTCACAGGGTGAATGTCACAGCAAGGGGGAGGAACCAGCGAGGTTAGATAAAGAGAATAACCTTTGGGTTTCCAAATCAGGATGGAACTCACAAAGGCCACCTTAGCTACAGCTTGCGTCATGCGTACTAGCATCTGAGAAACATGCCGAAGCCCCCATGAAATTCACAGCTTTCCAAATGCTGTGGATGGGGACTGATTCAGTCTAATAATCTAATAATTCTGAGTATGGAGGAGAGAGAAGTCTTACAGGATATACTGCAATCCTACTCAGAGTCCCGTCACTTGAATAAGAGGGATTCCTGTGCAGTCACTGACTGGTTAACGAATGAGTGTATGGACGCATTGAGTGTATTTTGGAAAGGCAATGCAAATGACAGCCTTTGATGATCTGTGTGGCAAATTCAGTGGGGCAAGACACAGAACAGGCTGGGGAACATCTTTTCAGACATGAAAAATTGCAAGATTTTACATATGTACCATGTATCCTGGTCTATAATGTGCCATCTTCACACAAAGAAACTGTACAAAAGTGTGTGTCAAAATACTCCACTCCCCAAGGCCAATTCCTTTCTCTGGGAAGTTTGAAGGTGGAACACATGGCATTTATAGATGTCAAATTTAAGATGTCACACAGCTGCAGAATCCTGCAAGACAGCTGACATTCTGAACTTCGACTCTGTGCCGTTTCAACTGAAGTGTTACAGGGCGACAAAATCAGCACATTCACTGTGGCAAGAGAGCGTACTGACCACCCAGCACTGAATACTACCAAAATGTCACCCCAGTGTCATCATAGATGTTCTTCCATCCAGCAGCACATACATTTCCAGCTTAATATCAGACAATTTGCAGCAGGCACAGCAGGCACCGCCATTAGTGTCTTGGCCACGTGGTTCTTGCTTATTTGAGAGGTGTACGTAATTATTTCCCGTGTAACAAGGTTCAAGGTTCAAGGTTGCTTTTATTGTCATTTCAACAATATACATGGTACAGTACATAGTGAAATGAGATAATGTCCCCCAGGACCATGGTGCTACAATAAGGGACAGTACACAACATTCCAGCACAATGCATTCCAGGTTTTGGGTTCAAATCCCACCTCTGCTCTCACACCCTGGAGTCTGCATGTTCTCCTGGAAGAAGAAAGGAACCCCAGATACCCAAAGACACGCAGTCAGGCTAATTGGGCTCTCAGAATCACCCATAATGTGTCTGTGTGTCCAGTGATTGACTGCCATCCTGCACCGGTCTGAACCTCAGCCTCGCAGTCCATGCTACGAAGCTCCGGTTCCTCCTGACCCCATCGAAATGTCTTTGAGCAAGACACAGAACCCCACATTGCTCCGGGTTGGCACCTTACATGATGGCCTCCACCGTTGGTGTGTGAATGTGTGTGGATGGGTGAATGTGAGGCATGAATTGTAAAGCACTGAGTACTCATAGGAGTAGAAAAGTGCTACATAAATGCAGTCCATTTACCATCTACGTGGGTCAGGCTCCAGGCGGTCCACGACCCATTAGAAGATGCACGGACGATTATCTGAAGAAAGTACAGGAAATGCTCGTCCAGAGGATGGAACCAATGACTCACAAACCGACTCTAAACTTAAAGGTTAACAAAACGAAAAGAAAAAAAAAACTTGATAAATCCAACTTATAAAGAGCTAGCAGTTTCATTGTTAAATAAGGAAGTCAATAGAAGAAACTGTAGTTTTTTTTTTAAAATACATTAGCGCTACAATGGGTCTAGTTAGACACCATTTAGCAAATTACCGTTATATTTAGCACAGCGTAAAGCAGGATAAAGTATTACTTGCATATTGTGAAAGCTTTGGGATACAGCCAGCAGGTACGTAGATAGATATATAGTAAGATAGATGTTTTATAGTCATTGTAAGTACAATGAGATTTAGTTTGGAATGCGGCAGCAGATGCACAGTATATTTACAATTAGATTCTAAGAATTGGAATAAACAGAGTCGGAGAATAAGGTGTGTGTGTGTGTGTGTATAATATATATTAGTAAGCACACCGAGGTTATGACAGTGCTGCATTATCTTGTGAACAAGGAAAGAGATTGAGTGCTGTGACAGATGACCTGGCCCCCACAATCCCCCCACAACCTAAACCCTATAGAGTTGGGATAAGTTGGATCAGAGAGTAAGAGAAAGGTAGCCGACTGGTGCCTAGAACTTGTGGAAACTCCTTGAGGACTGTTGGAGAAGCATTCCAGGTGGCTACATCTGGAAGCTGGCTGAGAGAATGCCAAGAGTCTGCAATGCTATTTTGAAGAGTCTAAAATTTGAGAAGATCTTGGTCTTTTAAATATTTGACATGTATTACTTTATTGCCTCAAGGCCTTTTACTATGAGTTGAATAGGAGCTAAAGTAGAGATAAACGCATTAAAAGCGCATTTCCCGATTTTGACTGGTCCTGTCCATGTTACATCAACATCAAACCTACACCCGTCCCAGGAAATGAAACTTCACACCAATCAAAACACTTCATCCTCATAATCACTCAAAACTTCAATGTTACACTGCAAATCAAAGTACCTCATACAGAAATATCGCTATTTTTTAATGGACCTGCTTAGATGACTGTGTTGGGCTGTTGTACGTCACTAGCTGACTGGGTCAGGAAATTCTCAGGTCCATTTGAAAGTATCTGATTAAAAGTATACGAATATAGAAAATTGTATGATACATAAAGCAGTTTGAGACAGCCTACTTAGCTTGTCAGCCACCTGAGCGATTACCAGGCTGAATGACCCAAGGTGACCCATCTGGATATTTACGCCTACTTAACTGATTCAGCAGGTGGATTCAGCTTCATTATGACTGCCCCACGTTCACTGCTGTACTGTATGAAGCACGTCAAAATCTCACACCAAGAAGCTTCAGATCATCAATAGCCGAGTAATATGATCATTATACATGCTATTTGTGGCTAGCCGTTTACATACATCAATCCGGAAGGGTTCCAGAGGCCCACCGCAAGGAAAACAAAGCAAGTAGCAGCATGCACGCACACACAGAGACAGACACACTCGTGCACACATGTACGCGAACGCACGCACAGAGACAGACACACACACGCACGCACACACAGAGACAGACACACACACGCACACACACGCACACACACGTACGCGCACGCACACACAGAGACAGACAGACACACACACACACACGTACGCGCACGCACACACAGAGACAGACAGACAGACACACACACACACACGAACTCGCACGCACACACAGACAGACACACACACACGTACGCGCACGCAC
>JAODJX010000040.1:8336536-8354198 GCA_026776945.1 Isichthys henryi | reverse complement strand
GCTTCCGGGATAGGCTCCGGACCCCCCGCGACCCAGTAAGGATAAGCGGTTTGGAAAATGGATGGATGGATGGAAGTTTGCACCCAATGCAAAGAGCTAGGGCTATATATTCTTGGTAAATGCTAGGTTATATATTAATATTAATAATTACTAAACATAAATATCTATCCATCCATTTTCCATACCTGCTTGCCCTAAGCAGGGTCACATGGGTGTGGAGCTTATCCTGGAACCTACAGGCACAAGGCAGGAGATAAACCAAGACAGGGCGCCAATCGATCGCAGGCTACTCATAAATGAATGAACTAATGAATGAATGAATTAATTATAATCAACTGAATGAATCAAATCGAATGAATGAATAAATGAACGAATGAATGAATATCAAAATCAAGGAATGTCAACTTACACACAGACAGAGCAGTCATCCCCAATCCCACTGCTCTTGGGCAGGACTATGCGCACACTGCCATCGGAGCGCTCGTTTGAGTGGATTCATTCAGAAGGAGCCCACAGAGGATCCCCTTTCCAGCAGCCTCAGCGGCGGCGGCTTGGCGGTGGGAGACAAACCCAGATACGCCAGACCGCGCGGCAGGATGAGGCGTGAGGCCACGCTGCAGGACGTTAAGATGCCTGCAGCAGACCAACGCAGCCCCCTCTTCATCTGACAGCGACACGCCACCACCACTTAAGCTTACAGACAGGGTGTGCTGGCAGGAGGGTTCCAGGGGACAAGGCACAAAAGTACAAACGCAATGGCAGGAAATTCTCCTCTTTCACCAATTTAAGGACTGCATAGGTACTGAAGAAATAAGGGGATGATCAAGCTGACAGGACATCACTTACCGACCAACTGTGTAATGCCCATAAGCAATTTTGGTACCTGGGCCAAAACGGCTGAGTGGTCTCCCTGAAGGCTGAGATTCTCAGAGCCTCAGACATCGTAAGGTCTATGTGGGCCCCTTACCACAGTCACCGGTCCTTTGCCAGAAATACCAGATGCTTTTAATACTCAATAGCATTAAACGTGCCTAAGGCTCATCTTTCGTACATATAGGGCGCTTTTACACCGCACCGAGTACCGTGCTCTTGATACTTTCGCTTTCCATTGATTTCCGGTCGAGTGCCAGTACCAAAAGATCCAGTACCACAAGATCCAGTACCACAAGATCCAGTACCACAAGATCCAGTAACAAAAGAGCCAAACCAGCTGGGGTACTTTGGTACTTTGGGTGGGACTTGATACACTTTCCTTGACGACTGGTTATGGAAACAGCCTGCCTCTGAAGCACAATATACACGGCGCCTTGAAAACCGTTATGAACAGAGTAAACAATGATAAACAAAGTTAAAAAATTATTAATTGTGATTTGGTTAGAAGAACTAAAAAATGAATTGCATTACGAGAAATTTTAAAAGGATTTTGTTTAAGATACCAGGACAGCATGCATACAGCATGATTTTGTTGTAAATGTAGCGATGTAATTTTGTTATAATAAATACTGGCCTATTTAAAAAGTAAAACGGAGTTCATAAATTTCACACAAACCCATGAAGGAGTGAATTTAAAGCAGGAAGGATGAAACGATTACAATCATCACGGAGAACGCATGTAGCACTCCTGCAAAAGCAGCGGAGTAGATTTAAACTGATTTTAAAAGGAACATTGATTAAAATTGCGACGCTAGCTAATGCTTTATGACAGAGTAAAAATGTTTTAGCGAGACTTAAACTCATAATATTCGTACCAAATTGAAGGTAAGAAAAAGCCTGATCTTAATCTAGCTTATATAATATAGCCCTATAATATACTACAGCCAGTTCTCAAATTCAGTACAAAATACTGAATCACAGATTGTGATGTCATTCGGCGTCTGTACCAATTTTTACGGCAGTGGAAAATCCAACAATTTGAAGTACCGTACTTTTGGCACCTTCTCAAAGAACCAAAAGTACAGTACCTGGTGCGGAGGAAAATCACCCTAAGTAGTTCACATTACTGCACACATTACCTTTAACGACAAACATTCACGTTCTGGCCTCCTTCCTCTTAAATCTCATTTTATAAAACCAGGAAACAAAGATGGCGCCTCAACAAAAGTGCAGCCAGAAATACAGTTAACGCATTATACTACCCACGGGGACAGACAATAGACACATGCAGCAATGGTTAGATTCTGCAGTAGGTCTGACAAGGCTGAACAGGTAAGGGGCCACTCCGCAGGTCACAGACGGCTCTTAAAACCTTACAGATGAAAGATCACTAATTAAACATTTTCTTCAGACTTTAGGAAAACAGGAGTGGAATTTCACAGGATGACAGACACCTATTTGAGGACTAAAAAAACTAAAAGAGCCGACTTAGGAAAACTAATTTGGTTCAGAACTGGTGTCCAGTTCCTGTCTCAGGACAAACATGCAGACCAGTACAAAAAGTAACTGGGGATGCATGTCATCATTCCACACATACAATATTATAATACCCCTCTGCCATTCTGCAGCCTCATCCATCCATTTTCTGTACCCAGTCATCCATTTATCTATCCTTCCATCTTCTGTAGCCGTTTGTTCTATTCAGGGTCACAGGGGTCTAGAGCCAATCCCAGAGGCTATGGGCACAAGGCAAGGAATAACTCAGGAAGGGGCGGCAACCCATCGCAGGGCACACACGCGCATGCACACAAGCGCATGCACACACAATTTGGTAACTCCGATTCCCCTTAGCATGTTTTTGAAATCGCAGTACCCGGAGGAGAAAGAAATCACGCAAACTCCACACACATGGAGCTACGGTGGGGACTTGAACAGTGAGACGACAGTGCTATTCACTGCACAATCACACTGCCCCTCACGCTCATTCAACCTTCAGTTATTCTTGAATTGTAGAGGAAAGGACTAGGGCTACACAATGCTGCCATCTAGTGGAGCCAAGAAAGAGTGACGGATGCTTAAATTTAGCAGGGACTGTACTGTATTTTCCTCGGTGCCATTCACTGAATTAACAAGGGCTCTTCAAGCAAAAACACTGGGCAGAAATGCACCACTGGATACATGAATGGACAGAAGTTTTCCAAGAAAACAGCAATATAAGGAGAACATATAAATCAAAACCACGTTTCCATGGCTATGGACTTCATTAACGTTAAATGCAATGTTCTATTTCCAAGACGACCAAATTTCATACCATTGGTTTTCCATAAGCTGCACTGTAAAATTGTATTTCGCGACACTCCGATGCCTCTGGCCTGGCAGCACTGAAAAATCTCAACCAGGATTTAAAGTGAAGCCGTTCCAGCGGACTTATGGAAGCAAGCCATCAAATCAATAATACCCCTGTAAATCAACAGAATTTAGAGTGATTTACACCTCTACCATTAAAGCATCCACACCTCAGAAAGCCTGTCCCACCTCCACATCCTGCTCACAGTCTGCACCCCTCCCTCCCTCACCACCAACCCAAAGTGCAATCAGCAACAGACACCCTTTGATTCATCACACAATGCTGACAGGAGGCTTTTCAACTGTTGTTGAACAATGCATAAAAACCACCCCATAGTGCCCCCCCCCCCTCCCCCCAATAAACCCCTTCAAACCTCCAGAAAGGCGTCATAATGTCCCCAACAGCTAAAGGAAAGACTCTTTGGGTGGCATTCTGAGGTAATTGGCTTCGAACCACCAGCGACTTAATCGGCTTCAGTAACTCAGCCCCCCTCCACCCCGGAGCACAGGATAACCGAACATACCTGGCAGTTCTTCCGACCCTATGGATGTAAGTGTTGGCATCTTCTGGGCAGTCAAACTGCAGCACCCAGTTAACAGCAGGAAAGTCTGTTTGGAGGACAAATTACACATCGCTTGTTTTGTGAACTTCAGAGGATACAGGGTGGGTTCGCACTCATGAAGGCTTGGATTAACGGATTACATGGAACGACGCATTTAGAAATGTTAGTACAGCACTAACGCACAGGGCGGGTGATCCTGCAATCCCTCTATGGCAGGGGCGAGGAACCAGGTCCATGCAGGGTCAATGTGGGTGTAGGTTTTTGGGATGACCTCTCAAATCAGTCAATAAAAAAATCATCTCCAGTCCTGGGGACCTAGAGTTATTGGCTCATTGAGAGGTCATCCCAAAAACCTACACCCACACCGGTCCTCCATGGATCAGGTTCCCCACCCCTGCTCTATGGAGATCCGCCTCCTAAGCGCCTGCGTTTGTGTTGCCGTGAGTCGCCATTACCGAGGCCTCTGGCCGCGATGTCGGTGGCAAACATCACAGCCGCCTTCTTGCCAATGAAATCGTTGTAGACCTCCATCCTCTTCATCTGCTGCTGCTTGCCGTGAAGGGCAAGGACGGGGATTCCAGGGCGGAGTCGGCAGAACACGCGAAACAGGTACTGCACCTAGGGGTGGCAGGGAGGGGGGTCAGCCCACCACCAGGGCGGCGATCAACAGAGCATGCAGCACGAACACCACAACCCTCATTAGTGAAACAAAAATCCAAGGTGGGGCCATTCTGCCAGTTACATAAACACAAATGATGGAACAGAAAGAGAGACGATGGACGCATCACATTTTATTTATTTATTTTAGTGATCAGTTGTCATTGTTGACATACCACAGCACACAGTGCACAACAACGAAATGTGTCCTCTGCATTTAACCCATATGTGACATCGCGACATAGCAAGGGGCAGCTAATTCAGCGTTATAAACAGATTTAGATTATTTACTAATCCCTTTAACAGACTATTTATAGACATGAAATTGAACAATGTGTTATTGGCAGCTTATATTATATATGTGTTTGTAGTTTCAATACTTAAAACTTCACCATGTAGGGAACAGGTGCGTGTGGTACACAAGCAGGAGAACGCCACCCATATTCATGACAGGTGGGACTACGATTGGCTGAAACCAAAGGGGTCATTCAGAAGCTATATGGTAGAGACACATTCGCAGACAAGAGAGTACCCACCTCCTTGCAGCAGGCAAAGAAGACGATGATCTTCTTCTTCAGGTGGCTCTTCAGGAAGGAGAAGAGCAGGTTGACTTTGTGGTGAAGCTCACACACCAGGTAGCTTTGCTCCAGGGTGGCAGGGGTGCTGGACCACAAAAGAACCATCACATGATCAGAGCTACTTGCCTACCAGGATCACAAACTGTTACGGTTCATTCTCATTCCGTACGAAGTGGTTGCGATATTAAAACAGCAGCATGTATAATATATATTACTTTTAAATACATGACAAGTCAACATAATATGAAATGCAATTTTTTTTTATTTATGAGCAAGAATATTTGAAATGCATGCACACTTCTGAGAATGTTCTCAAATGCATTCGGACACAAATCCAAACCACAAACCAGTGGCATTGAGACACCACAAACAGCATAAACTAAACTGGCATTCTTTTGTACAGGAACGAATCTAGAATTTGATCATTATGGGGACTCAGCACCCTAAAGGAATATGGAACGCCAGCCCCGGGTCCCCCACCATTAAATTATAAATTTGCCGAGTAGGGAAAAGGACGTGTTTACGCAAACAGAGGACAAATCGCTAAATGGTTGGTCTATGTTTTTGCTCCCTCCCAGACAGTCCACATTTCTGACTGTCTGTGGGTCCCTGAGAACTGGATTGCGAAACACTCATTTACAGCAATTATTTTTCAGGAGGACCGAGACAAGAAATAAGGGTGGCAAAGCTTCTGAAAATAGGGTCTACAACCACCAATTCTTTTACATGAGTATGAAATCTGATGAAAAATGCTGGATGGCCTTACAGCATGGGACGGGACGGGACGGGACGGGCTCCTACCTGAACTTGGCCTTCTCGTGGACCCAGACGTACTCAGGATCCTTCAGGCTCAGTCTGGCCAGGTCTTTCACAGATTTTGTTTGAGTTGCTGAAAACAGCAGCGTCTGCCGAGTCTTGGGGAGGTTTTGCACTATGGCGTTCAGCGTGTCCGCAAACCCCATGTCCAGGATGCGATCGGCCTCATCCAGCACTGAGAGAGACAGCGGAGGCCACACAAACTTTCAGAACAAAACCACCACCAGCAGATCCAGAGACCAGACAAGCTAGACCATATCCAAGTATGTATTTCTCTTTCTCTAGTCCTGCTTACATAATTCTTAAGCAGAGCAGATATTCTGATGACACCCCTAATTGAAGGGCAACGACCCAAAACTGAGTTAGTCCATAGAAAATACCTGAGAAAATTCCAGTGGATGTAGTTTTGGAAATGTAATTTCTTTAAGTTCTTTGTTGGATTACATGAGCACTGAGTTTTTCTTCCCAATACTGTAAGATATGATGAGGAAGTCTGATTTCAAAAGCAACAGGAAATTGACTGGGCGAGTTTCAGTAATTTGCTCTTCAATTAAGGATATCATGAAAAATGCGAGTTTAAACAAAAGGTGTATGTATGGTGATTTTCGTCCTGGGGAAACACGTACCCAGCACCTGCAGGCTGGAGGCGTGGAAGGTGCAGGTCTCGTCCATGTGCTGCAGCAGGCGGCCCGGGGTGCAGATGATGATGTTGGTGCGGTGGATCCTCTCGGACTCCTGCTTCAGATCCTGTAACCATAACAACCACAACAAGGGCGGTTCAACCTCGCAGCATTCACATGGTGAAAAAAACGTTACTCCAATAAGAACCTAAGATGAAAAAAACTGAGAAAGTTGGCCTTTATGATGTAAAACACTGGATACATATACACATGTACTCAATTACTAAAGTGCAACTAGTTCCTTGAAATTGCTTGAATGGTGCGAACTTGAATATCAGGAAGCCTGGAAGAAACATTCCAGGTACATCCAAAAAACCCCACTGCTCTCCACGAAATCTCTCTAGCATTCAAGAATAACTTGCATTATAAGAATGCGTAAAATACCAATTACTAAATACAAATGACCTAATTACAAAACAATTAATGGGAAAATAAATACCCTACAGAGACCCACCAAAGCATTTCTGACCTCATACCTCTCATGCTTCACATGCTGCTCTATTATGATGTCATAATAAGGCTTTATTATGACATCACATGTATGGGCTGTCACATTATCGACTTTCTCCTCCTATCAACTCAAAATTAATGAAAAAAAAAAATAATTCCCCTCGATCTCAGGAGGATACAGATGTGTGCTTACATGCAGTCTGTATTTTCAATCCCACTGTGCTACGCATTCATAGTCACAAAAGTTTAAAATATTTCTGATTAGGAAAGCATGAGGAATACCTTATGTTTAACATCACAGAATACTAGCATAAGAGCACTTAAAACAGGAGTTTACAACCAATTCTAACAATGAGATAACATCCCCCAACCCAAAAAAATACAAAAAGTTAACAATATAAGAAAGGTACCTTTCCACCAATGATGAGACCAGCAGAAAACTCATGATTCTTGCCCACTTTTCGCAGAACCTCAAAGGTCTGATAGGCCAGCTCTCGTGTGGGTGAAATGATCAGGGCACCCAATCCATCGTCTGCTGACCACTGCTGGCGAAACAGACACTCCAGGACCTGTGTGAGCAGGTCAGCCAATCAGACGCAGGTACCGTGGCACATAGCTCCAATCCGAAACATCAGGGGAATGCAGGAAATGCAGTCTGCATCATCAGATGACATCTGCTCAGCAAAACGCAGTTCCAGAATTGCTAAACACGCACAAACCTATGAAAAGTACACTGAGTATATCCTTTATTAGACAGGGCAAATCCAACTACAGCGGGAGACCCTCTGCTTTAAGAAATTCTTTGTGTTTCATCTCAAAAGGGTTGATATAAATTAAAAACTGTACATTTCATTAAAGTAACCAGCATGCTACATCACGGACAACAGTAAAACAGACACAATATTGCAGCTGCCGATATCCATGAAGATAAAGTATAAACAGACTGTCCACTGTAATGGAGCTCGCTTACAGGGATAAGGAAGGCCAGCGTTTTGCCAGAACCAGTCTTTGCGGCACCCAGCACATCTTTCCCTGTCAGAGCAAAGCCGATGGTCTGCTTCTGGATCTCCGTGGGCTGCCGATACTGGCCTTCTAACAGTCCTGAGCAGGGAAACCCAATAATTGTTAACAGTAGTCAAAAAAGTGCAATATTACAATTAATAAAAATTACAACTCTATAATTAAAATTCAAGGAAATACATTTTTTCCTTATTTCAAACATAAAACATTAGCAGTGTTACATGCTCCTGTGTCTGAGCAGCATTTGTGTGTCCAACAGCACATAACAGCAGACAGGGAAACAGTCAGAATAGTTCTTATAAAGGAGAAGACATAAAGTATGACAATCAATTACTGAAAATACCTCTTAATGTTTCCTTTGATAAAGGGAAATCTGAAAACGTCACTACATCCTTGATGTTTATCTGAAAGGCATTAAAACATATTTAAAATCAGATAACTAACATTACTTAATGCTATAAAACAGGATGCACCAGCACACACAGAATTAGGAACCGTATCAATTTTACACAATAATAACTAGTACTAACATGACCATGACTCACAAATTTTACACACACAAACACATACATTAAGACGATGCTAGTTATTAGTGGCAAAGTCCACTTTAGAACCAACATGAAATAATGCAAATTGACAACAAGATTTCAATTCGATAATCATATTAAGCGAAACGGATCACACGGCACACAGACAACTTAATCCACATGGGACTGCCAATAGCGATCACTACAGGTAATGTTTGATGACACTCTTCAATCAGCATATACACTACTCTGACCTGCCAATTTCTTACGGTCCAACAACAAATCGCATAATGCAGACAATTATGTACAACACACTGCTAAACATTCACAGTTAACAGCCTCCGTCATGAAGAATAAGAGAGTCTGAAAGACTAATCAATTACAATGAGACGATTTACCTCCGAATATTTATCGACCAATTTCTTGATTTTTTCCTTTTCAATCTGCCATTCGGGTTTTTTAATCTGCTTTTTCTGGCGTTTAACACGTTTTTTAGTTTTGTCGTATTTTTTCTTCCACTTTTCAAAGTTCTTAACAGGATCGTTTCTTGGATTTATAGTTTTTGTTGCTTTCGTCTCCCCTGTCATTTCGCTGGAAAAAAAACCGAATAAATATTCTTAAATTACTATTATTTTACTAACAGACATGCGACACGTGAGCACTGAGAGGTGGCATGGAGTTTACAGGGTAAATGTCGCGTTGTTTTTGACGTCACCGGAAGAGGAAGTGGCTTTCCTTTGGCGTATCGCTCAGTCAGCGTTGATGTAGCGACTTTTTGTTTGTTTAAAAAAAAAGCCGGCTGACACAAAATCTAGCGATGTTTCAGACAAACATAGCCTTCTTTCGGAGTGATCATTTTACATGTAAATATAACCGAAATGACAACACAGTCGTTGTCGTTTAATTATGTGTATCGTGATGTTGTCAGACGAAGTCGTGATTATAAAATCAGAATTTTAGCAGTGCAGAGCAGCGGCTTGAAAATGGCTTGAAAGTGACTGCTGGTTAACATGTAGTTTTAACTGCACTTTATTCACGATCCGTTGTTTGACAGCAGAAATAGAAAAAAATGCAAATAAACAGATTTATTGGGAGTTTGGCTGCACTAAAACGGAATATTTCAGCACAGCGGGTAAGAGAGAAGCAAACACGTAAGGAGTGACACCATCCGACACAGGGCAGAATGCAAATACTCAACGATGGCGTGCCAAAATGCAGATTAGCCGATGGCGTCATGTACTGACATTTGGCGACTTCTGCAGCAGACTTTCCATGGAAAGTAGTTGATAGCACTAGTCTTTGTCCGTCGTCTCTTCTTTCACCTCCGTGTTATTTTATTTGTTTGATCATAATTCTTGATTTATTGAATAATCCCCTCTCGTTGTCGGTTATCACATTCAAGTCAGGAATAAAATAAAAAGTTAAAAATATGTATGTTGTCCAATAACTTTCTTAACCTTCTTAAATTTAACAAGAGGCTGCAGTGAAAATCAAAACTGCTTTAATATACATATAGCTGTTCAAATAAAAAGAAATACAAACAAATGCTGTTCAGAAAAATGTACAGTGGACCCTTGATTTACGAACTCTATTCGTTCGCGAGGGCTGCTCGTAACTCAAGTTGGTCGTAAGATTGTTTTTCCCATAAGAAATAAATGAAATACCCACAATGCATTTCTAGCCGAGACTTAGATTTCGACGTGCTGTACATATTAGCGAAATCGGCCACACGAACGCCCTTCATATTTCTGCACCATTTCCATCTTCTTTTCGATTGTGATTGCTTTCTTTACCTTGTCTTTCTTCTTTAGCTTCTTTTCTAGCCTTTTGGGGCCATTTTGATTGCAATTAGCGAAATTAATTATATAAAGCACTGCACTGACCGACATGACGCCCCCAAACAGGCGTACCTGGGCTCAGACTGACGCTAACGGGCGCATCTCGGCTCTTTATTCACAGTCGCAGAAGCGGATACACGTTTTGGCCTCGACCGGCATTCGGCTCGTAGCGCAAGACTTTTGTCGTAAATCAAAGCTCAAATTTTGGTCATAACCGAAATTATTCGTATGTCAGGCCGGTCGTAACTCGAGGGTCCATTGTAAATGCCAGTTTTAAATGAATGGCCAGAATTTGATCAGATTTGTAAAATATTTATTTCTCTAAATATTTAATTTTCTATCTTAAAGGAGTAAAAATCCCCCCTCCCCCAAAAAAAAAAAAAAACCCTTAATACTCAGAAGGTGCTGATGTATCTGAGTGCCATGCAAAAAAAAAGGCATTAAAACACTAAAGCATCTTGATGTATATCTCCCTGTGTAATAAAAGCGGTCAGGCTATGCAGCTATTCCTTCCAGATATCATACCCAAAATTCTTCGAGCCATATTAATCTTTTGAAATGCAAAAGAATACAATTTTTGTGGACATTTAACATTCTGTATTCATTCACAGAATACATTGCTGTGTAACGACAAGCTCATATTTATGTTTCACCTGTAGACAATGTATGTTTTGCAGTTAAAGTTGCCATATTAATTATGTAAACTTTATATTCCATAATAATGGTTTTAAAATGGTGACTTTCTTGAAACATACTTTTATTCTGAGCTTATCCTTCCACTCTTAAACATTTGTTTGTAAAAATTAAATAAGTTTGCATATACCTTGTATCTAAATACTGTACACTTTCTATTTAAAAATCATTGTTATTCTTAGAAAAATGATGCTTTTATAAAAACAGCAATCCATTATATATTATAAATCACAATTACAAATATACAAGAGATGAGTGAAGAGTAAAAAAATCTACTTAATCTTGGTAAATCCACACATCAACCTCAAGCTGTAAGTAGTAAATGTAATACATGCTGTATTATAGCATCTGTCCACCTTCCAACTGCTACTAAGCAATACGCCTAACTGCGTGACTTTGACTTGCATGGGGAGAACATGCAAAATGCACACAAAGAGAGTGGAGGCAGGACTCGAACCCTGGAGGTGTAAGGCAACAGTGTTACCTGCTGTATCAACGTGCCTCCCCTGTATCGTACCAGTTTATACATGAAATGTACAGTAATAATATCCGTAAAGCCTTTAGCAAGCAGGAATTAAGTAACGTCTGTCATTTTTTCTCATATTGACTCTATATGCTTTGATATGAAGCAAATTAATAGGCACAATGGGTGATAAATCATTTACATGATTTCAAATTAGAAGCTTCCATATTTGAACATTTTCATAAGACTGTCATGTATTTTTATTCATGAACATTCCCTATTCAGTCGCAAGGGATTTTGTTTTAATGGTAATTAAGCGTTTAAAGTGTTATGGTCAGTGTCTTACCATTTTGCCTAATTCGCCAGGCCTGTCGCCAGAAATTAGCTTCATGGGGAGTAAAGCAGCCCTATCGATAGGTCCCCTCTGAGGGGTGGGGGGGTTTAAACCAATAATATTACTACCTGGCCATGTTTCTGCTATTCTCCCCCCACTATCCATTCACTAGAAGTAAAACAAATGAATGTCATTATTGTGTATATAAGCTTCCAATCTTTGGGCCAATCTTATCCAGGGAATGATGTAACTGTAGCGTACCACAAGAAACCTAAACACAAAAAAAAAGTGTATACATTTTTCTTACAGAAGTGACCAAAATACTGTAGAGGAAGTGGGGAATTTCTGTCTTCCAACTGTTCAAACCAGCTGTATCACAAAGGATGACAAAGAAACACAGCAGAGTTTTAAGAAAAATAGCAGTCTGGTTGTTTTTGATCACTACCTGAAATACTGTGACCTGGATGACTGAAAACCTTTAGATATAGTCCTGAAAAACTTATGCCAAATGACCCGTGCAATACACAGTCACTAAATAAAAATATCTTTTCAAAACTCTGAGATCAAAATG
The DNA here is from genome assembly GCA_026776945.1 of Isichthys henryi. Lineage (NCBI taxonomy): Eukaryota > Metazoa > Chordata > Actinopteri > Osteoglossiformes > Mormyridae > Isichthys > Isichthys henryi. The sequence goes on along the minus strand of JAODJX010000040.1, from coordinate 8,341,789 downwards.
GCTGTCTACTTAGCAGTACTGTCTACTACACCAGCGATTCTGAACCCGTGGGTCGTGACTCAATTTGCGTCGCGGCAATTTCTGAAAGGGTCACGAAGTAGAGTTGGAAATGTAAGCATTTTAAAACCAGCAGGCTCCTATGCTGATCCACAGTCAGATTTCCCAGCCCCAATCCTAGAATTAACCTAAATAAACGGATCTTGGGTCTGCAAATGCTTAGCGCAAAACTAGTGAATACTCAACCAGTCCAAGAAGCCAAACCATCCATCCATCCATCCATCCATTTTCCAAACCGCTTGTCCTTCTGGGTCGCAGGGGTCCGGAGCCTATCCCGGAAGCAAGGGGCACGAGGCAGGGAACAACCCAGGATGGGGGGCCAGCCCATCACAGAGAAGCCAAACCACAGATGCTTAATTTAAAATTCACTGGCACGTCCAGTCAGATTTGTGCGATAGGCATTGATTGGCGTAAATTGCAGTGTGCACTGTGTGCTTCCCTGTAGCGTTGTGAATACAAGTTTGTGAACCCTATAGAATTGCCTACATTTCTGAATGACCTGAAACATTATCAGATTTTCACACAAGTCCTCAAAGTCGACAAAGAGAACCCAGTTAAATAAATGAGACAAACATATTTCATTCGGTCAATTATTTATTGCGGAAAATGATCCAATATTACATGTCAGTGACAAAAGTACATGAACCTTTCGTTTCAGTCTCTGGTGTGACCCTCTTTTGCAGCAATAACTGCAACTAAACGTTTCCAGTAACTTTCAGTCCTGCCCATCGGCTTAGAGGAATTTTAGTCCATTCCTCCTTGCAGAACAGCTTCAGCTCTGGAATCTTGGTGGGTTTTCTTGCATGAACTGCTTGCTTCAGGTCCTTCCACAACGTTGCAAGTGGATTAAGGTCAGGACTTCCAAAACATCAACTATATTCTCCCTTAACCATTCTTTGGTAGAATGACTTAGGATCGCCGTCTTGCTGCATGACCCACTATCTCTTGGGATTCAGTTCATGGACAAATGTCCTGACATTTACCTTTAGTATTTGCTGATATAATTCAGAATTCATTGTTCCATCAATGATGGCAAGCTGTCCTGGCCCAAATGCAGCAAAACAGGTCCAAACCATGGTACTACCACCACCACACTTCACAGATGGGATAAGGTTCTTATGCTGGAATTCAGTGTTTTCCTGTCTCCAAACATGACGCTTCTCAATCAAGGCAAGAAGTTCTATTTTGGTCTCATCCGTCCACAAGACATTCTTCCAGTAGCCTTCTGGCTCATCCACCTGACCGTTAGCAAACCGCAGTTCAGCAGCAATGTTCTTTTTGGAGAGTGCTTGTCATCCCATTGACTGAAGACACCTTCAAATTACCTTCAAGTTACCTGCTAATCCACATACTTTTGCCACTGACAGATATGAAATATTGGATCATTTTCCTCAAGAAATAAATGACCAAGTGAAATATTTTTGTCTCATTTATTTAACTGGGTTCTCTTTGTCTACTTTGAGGACTTATGTGAAAATCTGATGAGGATTGAGGTCATATTTGTGCAGAAATGTAGACAATGCTATAGGGTTCACAACCTTTCAAGCACCACTGTATATATACAGTCACCCCTCCAGATTTGCAAATTTGACATTCACAGTTTCGGTTATTCACAAGCTGGCTGTGAAAAATTAAATGAGTATATTTTTAGGCAACGTGTAAGCCAAAAAATATATAAACAATACTGAAAATCATCTGGATCACATAACATCATATACAATATAAATATTAGTGTTATTTAATATATGTTAGTGTAAGTGAATGCTGCATATCTAATATAGAAATTTATGTTTAAGTATGGTAAAACAATCAAACAAATAAAAAAATTGTCTGAGCGACCATCCTCACTCACGATATCTGTCTCTGACTGTGGACCTCATGCTTCTTATGGTAACTTTTAGACTTATCAGTTCTGCATTTTTAATAACGGACCCAAGTATTATTCACAAATTTTCATTCTTTGGGATCTTCCACCCTTTAACCCCTGACGAATGTGAAGGGGTGACTGTATGTACATTTTCTATTTTGTGGACACTTTCATCCAAAGTGACATACATTGTTTGTAGAAGGAGGAGACAGACAAATTAACTGGACACTGGAAGTAACTGGAGGTTAAGGGCCTTGCTCGAGGGCCGACAGTGACATCACACTGTCTATCCTGGGACCTTCCACGGGCAAGTGTCCAACCCACAGCCACACACAGCCTTTCTATATAAATCTGTATTAACCATGTGTACACAACATGTGCAGATAGCATTAAGCATATTTAGCAACAATAAGGTCTGAAACTAGACAGGCATTAATCCATTAAGTATCTCTCAGATTGTCTAATGTGTCATGGATCATCTTACAGTTCTACTTCTACTTCAGCTCCGAACTATACTTACCCCCAAAAACACTGGAGCTCTTTCATCCAGAAAGAGATCAAGATCTAATAAAAAAATAGCTTGTCCCTCCTTTGTTTTCAAACCATACAGCATGCCAGGCTTGTGAATGCATAGTGACTCTTCTTTCATTGCTGTGGTTTAGCTCTGCTCCAAGAAACATAAAGACATATTTCTTACGACCCAAATTAAACCTGATCTATGGCCCCTTTCCCTATTCTGTTGACTCTCTAACGCTCTGCACTAATCTTGTAGCGCAGGACCAGGTAGGCGATGAAGCGGATGGTGATGAAGAAGACGCCAAGCACGATGAAGTCCAAGTAAAGCTTCGCATCCTGCACATCCAGCTCCTTGAGGATGGCCTCTGTGGACTGGAAGTGGCACGTCTTGTTCTGATCACAATGCAGGTCTTCCCGGTCCAGACCATAGATGGATAGGATGGCACCTTCAAATCCGTATCTGCAGTACACACTGTATTTGAATTCTGAGCTCCTTCTGCCACACTGGCTGGATATTCCAGCATCATTATTTAGAAATAAACAGGAATTACTTCTGTTTACTTGCCTGACATATGAGATATAGGAGATCCACTGCAGGTACTTGGGTATGGTGTCAAAACTGACGAAGAAGCCAGAGAACAGCAGTACGGGGATGGCAGTGACGGGGCCGACATATGTTGCAACCTAAAACAAGCCACATAAGCAACGTACAATCTACAGGTGTAACAGTGCTCACAGAAAGTCTTGGGGTGCCTTTCTGCTGAAATAAGCTGGATGAACATTCAGTCAAGAAAACAAACCAGTCAAGACACAAGAAGAACTGAATTACTTAGCCAAGCACAGGAACCTTTCGGATTTGTGAAACCTGAAGTGGCTCAAAGTGTCCTCCCTGACATGGATTATCTGGTCACCCTACTGTTGTAGCCACGTTTGGTTATGGAGAACCCTTGCAATTTATTAATTTCTCTTTTAAATACATGCACAATGACATTTTGGTCAATGACCTTATATGTAGGTGAACCTACGTACAACCTCTCGATATCCAATATGGTAGCAAAATCCTGACAGCCTGACCTGCAATGAGTTGGATGCAGCTCCAATCAGGAGCCCCAGAGACTGAGCCACCAGGGAGGTCAGTATCCCAAGAACCACGAAAAGGATGAAACGCACAGCGTCCGGGGGTTGGGAGGTCATCCAGTACACAATGCTGCAGTATACCACAGGGAACACCACCTGCAGGGCCACAGGTCCTGTGATACTTATACGGCAGTGTTTCCCAATTTGGTCCTTGCAAAATTGAACCATTTGCTGTAGTTTTTGTCACCACTAGATGGTGCTCTCTATTACAAAAAAAGGGATCAATTCATGCTCCAAAGCAAACCAAGAGCACCATCTAGTGGGGTCAAAAATACTGAAAATGTTTCATGAAGCTCATAAAGCATTACTAGTTTTATAGACTCCTGTGACATTGTGTGTTTTTCTTGTATGGGAATATTGGAAATATAGGGGTGATCCTAAAATGGAGCAAGGATCATTTATCATGACCTGCTAGCTTTACAATTAAACGCTATGATATAAAATGGTGCTGAAGGTCATGAAGCTACCTGAAAGGGAACATCAGCCATGGTCTTCGCCAGGTAGTACGCCTTCAGGCTGTACCAGTAATTCAGGTGCTCCCTCAGGAATACCGTCATCTCAAGGGGAACTGTGGGATACGAGAGAAGAAAAGGCAGTGCCTTTATGTGTGGACGTCACTGGGATGGCAGTGTCACTCCTACTTCGAAAAGCTGCGAGGGCACAGCTGCAGAGGTCTTCTCACATGTCAGCACAGTGGGCATGAGCGCCGCAAACATGAGGAACAGCATCGAGAAGAACAGGAAGCCGGAGTTGCTGAGGACTTTCTTGGCCTCGTTGCCGATGCCCAAGTAGAGGAGACCAATCAGGATTCCAATCCCGATATGGGAGATGATGCGCAGGTGAGTGAGGACCTTGTATGGAGAAAGAAAATCAATGCAATGAGATACACACCCACCAGTACAAGAATATAAGCTACAAGGTGTAGAATTGCTGCTGCAAGCAAATGATTGAAAAGATATCAGTAATGTTTTGTAACTGCTAAATTCTTAGTTTTTTTTCTTTTTAAATGAAAAAAATAATAGTTTTTTACTCAGGGGTAAATGCATAGATATAAGGGTGCAATGTCTAATATAATCCAGCAGGTGGTACTCTTGCTTACCGCATCCCTCATAATGCTGATGAACGTTCTCTTAAACAGGATGCAGAACTGAGTCAGGCAGCTGGCAGAGAAACTATGGCAGCTCTCAGTGGAGGACCAGTCCTGGACGATAAGGGGGCCAATTGCGGATGATCAGTCCCAGTTTAACACCTACTGTGAGATCATGATTTCTGCTCCAAACAGGCATTTATGGGCAGACTGTTACATGGCCTTACCTCATCCGTTGTTCGGTGCCAGAAAAATGGATTGAGGGGCCCATCCCTGTGTACATCTGTGCTATAGTCCTTCTCACTCCTTTCCTGCACAGCCCTGACCAACCTGGCCGTCTGGTCCCCATACTCCCCGGAAGCCACCTCCATCACTACGACATGCATGCAATTTCACAGCAAATTCCATGGCAGGATCTCTCCAGACACAACAGCTTCAGGCATCACAATATATTTTTTATAAGTCAAAGTGTATTAAAACTAATTTCAGGAAAGCCACCTCCTTTTTGACTACCATCCATCCATTTTCTTTAACCGCTTGTCCTATTCAGAGTTGCGGGGAGGGGCAGGGGGGGGGGGGGTCCAGAGCC
>JAODJX010000040.1:8325186-8336436 GCA_026776945.1 Isichthys henryi | reverse complement strand
CCACCGCACACCCTGTCTTGCCCCCTGGTGTCACATGGGTCGGGGGGGGGGGGGGGGGGGGGGGGGGGGCTCCAGAGCCTATCCCGGAGATTATGGGTGCAAGGTGGAGAACAACCCAGGATGGGGCACCAGCCCATTGCAAGGCACACTCGCACACCAACACTCAATTTGGTAACTCCAGTTAACCTCAGACTGTTGGGGTAAACCAGAGTACCTGGAGGAAACCCCACAACAACATGGGGGGAACATGCAGACTCCACACACATGGAACCCTGGTAGAGACCTGAAGCCTGGTCCTACAGGTGTGAGGTAACAGTGCAAACCACTGCGCCACCATGCCGCTCCCTTGTTTGACTACAATTAAGTAAATGGCAGTGGTGCTCCGATGTGTATATCGCCATTCATGAGCCACTTGCCCAGCAGGGTGGGCGGGGCTCACAGCAGTGGAATGACATTACATTGTTTTTTATTCTACGGAAAACAAAAGATCGAACTGCTTGTCAGATTTAAATATCAATTATAAACATTTTGCGGGCTCATATGTGTCGATTACAACCCTCGTCCTTCACGACAGGAAATGGATAATCATCGCATGTTACAATCATCATAGCCATCATCATTTTCTTTTTGTGGCTGGGTCTTTAGCTCTGGTGCTGTTAACTTTAAACACCGATTACGTTTAAATACCAGCCGACAATATCGGCCAATATTTTCCCATGGAACCGATGCCCATACCTTGATTTTTAATGAATATCAGTCGATCTCCGATAAACTGATTAAACGGCCCTTACCAAAGTCTGCAGGGTTGTGGTACGTGGGACAGTTCAGGCCCAGCTCTCTTAGATATGGGACGAGATTGGACACGTATCCTCTGTAAATGCACTGACCCTGACACAGGACGTAGAGCTGCATGGAGATGGACGTGGGATGTGTTGTGTTAGATCTCTGGTAAACATTTCCAAGTGATCCCATCACCACGTCTAATTGAGTGCAGAGGTTACAGTAATCGGCGCTCACACAGCATGATACGACCGCTGATGTAAACAAACCTTGTCAAAGAGTTCGAAGAGCTTAGCGCTGGGCTGGTGAATGGTGCAGATGATGGTTCGTCCACCTTGGGCCAGAGCCTTCAGCAGAGAGAGAACCTGAAAGCAGGAGGAGCTGTCCAGCCCACTGCAGGGAGCAGAGATACGAAGATCATCAGTGACTCCCTGCCTTGGTTATTATTTTGCATTTAGTTGCTAAGAAAAACTTTATTTTCATGATTAATAATCTGATATTTAATCTCCTGGGTGTTTTAAGTTTTTCAAGCTCAAAGATACCAAAGAACAGTCCTTTAGCTCCTTTGTACACACGCCTGGCTCTTCAGCTACTGCTCCACCTACTGTCCTTTAACTGACATATAAGAAAATGTGAATCTCAGGGTTGTGTCACGAGAAAAGGCTGTTAAATTTTAGAAGGCATTATTTTTAAAACAGTGAAAAATTTTGCTTCAATCGTGCAGTAGAAAGGCAAATAGATTAATGAGAAAAGGTTAATGAAATGACAATTTCGAGTTTTATAGAATGACACCCATCTACATATAGATTATATAACTCATAGAAAAGCTTTAAAATATTTGTACTTTCTATTTTTACATGCTTTTCTCTTGTGCTTGTAATAATGCATATTATTTGAATTTAATATGGCTTCAGCCATCATAATTAAAAGGTTTATGTGTGCCTCGATGCCTTTTATGAACCCAATGCACTTTATTAAACCCATTAGAGGTATGATTAAGCACCTGATTAACCTGGACAGGCTGAACTGCCTGGTTATTAATAAGAGAGGTCACAGGGACACTGCCTGTGGATATGGATGAGGTCCCTCAGGCAAATGACAAGGAGATCAGTACATAAGCAATGGGGCTACACACCTAGCTGCTGTTTTCATGACGCGCATGAACGCTAGATGGCGCCAGAGCAGGGCAGCTACCCCATAAATGAAGCTGGGTGTGTGGAGAGCAGAGAAGCTCTAGCAGGGGAGGCTTTGTGGGGGGGGGGGTCACTCAGTCCTATCACTCAGCTTTATGCAATGCCATAGTACATGCTTTCTTTTATAATGCTCTCGTAACCCTCACCAAATCCCATCAAACAGGTTACATGAGAATTTAACTAAAACACGGAGCACCAGACGGAAGTGGTCATTTATGCAGCTCCCAGTTTTAAATAAATAACCGTGATAATAAACAACAGAACCATGAAAAGCAGAACTGGAGACACCATTGGAGTCTTTGGACACAAGGAGAACCTGTGTATTTGGTAAGCTAGTATTATAACGCTCCTCTGAATACCTGAAAGGGGAAACGAGGAAGCAGCGACTTAGCAGTATAAAGGCTTGAAAGCATTTTCACCTTGTTAATTGGTTCACTGAGTTCATTGAAATCTTGCGAAAGTCTAATGTGCCATTATATCTCGTCCCAAATGGCCAAAATATAAATGGTAATAGCTCATGAGGTCTCCTGAGGGGAGCCCACTTACAAATGGCCCAAACCTAGTCTTTAGTAGGAACTTAATGGCGCCTACAAGCATGTGCTTCTTTGGCACTTTGGACAAGAGTGAGTGTACCTGGTTGGCTCGTCGAAGAACATGACGGGTGGGTTGTTTACTAACTCCAACGCAATGGCCAGGCGCTTCCTCTGGCCCCCAGAAAGGTTTGCCGTACGCGTCTTGGCACATTCCAAAAGTCCCAACGCAGTCAGGATTTCGCTCACCTAAAACAAAAGCAGGTCTGTCGCACTACTATTCACGATCTGTCACGTACCAGTGTTGGATTCAACTGACCAGGGCGTGACGCTAGCTCAACTTCCATCCCAGGTTAGTATTTTCCACTTCAGTTATATTATCTTACCCTCCACAGTGCCCCCTTATGTTAAGGATGTGCAGACAGCAGGGTGCACGCTCGACAGCCAACACAACACAGGAGCGCTAACGCTAACTAGAATCTTTACGTCAGCGTGCCAACGGGATGAAACGGTTGCCGGTTTCACACTTAACCACCATAAAACTCCCAACGGTTAGTATTACCGTTTCAAATTTTTATCATCATTAATACACATCAACCAAAGTTAGCAGCAGAGTCCCAGACACAGGTGTGCAGGCGGAGCATGAAACGTGGGTTTGTTTTGTGTCCATGAAAATAGGGAGTACGGCAGTGACAGCCCTCCAGAGATATTTTACGTTATGCACATTTAATATGGTTTTCCTGTGCTTACATAAGGCTTTGGCTAAATTACTATTTTAATGTTTATGCAAACAAAAAGTGTATAGTCCTGCAATTTTAGTTACGATTTTCAATACAGAATTTGGTAAAAAAAAATAAAGTTTCCAGCTTGTGTATCAGAACGTTTTTGGAACTTTTTAGCAATACAGCGATAACTGATAACAGTGATAATTTTGGTCACTATAATCGAGACACGGTACTAAATTTTCATACCGTTTCATCTATAGTGCCAGCAGGCCTACAGAAAGTGACACTGCCACAGCTGTCATTTGCATGCCGGCGCTGTTCTGTGCAACATGACATGTAGTTACACATGTCAAACTGCACACTAAGCTGGAAGAGTCCGCGTCACCCAAACCACCCAGGAGCAGCTTTAAGCTTTCCCTGTCCCACTTTCCCCCTGAAGGTCTCCTCTGAACAAAAGCCCTAAAAAACTACTCTGTATGGGTCTCTGAAATCAGGTCTTCCATTCCTGACTTATCTGCATATATTCAAAAATTCATTAGCACTTACACATCTGATGTACTCAATGACACAGCTCAGGTTTAACCAGGTATAATGTATGCTGTAACAACAAACATGCAATGACATTATTTATTTATAGTTAAATCCAATAAAATTTTGTTAAATATCTTTCCAATTATTCTACAATATTATAACAGTGTTTGGCATGTAAGGCTGGATTGGCCATCTGGCATACTGGTGTACTGGGCTTTTTCTCAGTGGGCCAATGGGTATGTGGGCAGGCAAAATATTTCGTGTGACCCCCCTCGCGTGCACACACACACACACACACACACGTAGGGTATACCTATCCTTATGGGGCCCGCTCCTTAACCCCCACGTTGCCCTAACCATAACCATAAGTAACCAAGCAAAATACAAGTTTTTGCATTTTTAGTTTTTTCATAGCAGTCACCGATTTTTATAAAATAGAGTTTTCCCTTATGGGGACCAGGAAACCGGTCCCCATAAGGGAAAAAAACAGATATTTATCACGTTATGGGGACATTGTGTCCCCATAAGGATAGGTATACCTGCTCTCTCACACACACACACACATACAGACAAACGGAATTCTGTCTAGATTTCTGATGAAATCCCCTTACCATCTCTCTCCGGCCCTCATTCTTTTCCTGGAGTTTCAGATTAGCTGACACCTAAAAAAGTAGTGGAACAGTGTTCATGCTCAATGAAGCCTTAAATGCAATGTGTGCTTTACAAATAAACACAGTGGCTGTTGTGAATAAAAATGTATGAACAATATTACTGAACATGGTGATGTTTCCTGAACATTAGGGCTATTATGTAACTATTAGGATCGCTGCGCCTATCTTTACATTCTGATAATTAGCAGATGCTGGGCTCAAACCTCTCTGCCAACCACGGGATTGGAGCCAACAACTTTCCTATCAGAGACACAACATCCAAACCCATAGAGCCTCTTACCGCCCTGTCTTTCCCTTGGTACACAATCCATAATATCTTGGAGTTCACATAACTATTACTGGCAGTATCAACATAATTTTCAGTCGCTTCTTCCCCTTTACCATCATGGCCTCCTGTACGGTCAGATGAGGAAGGAGCATGTCATCCTGCATGATGTAACACGACACCTTCCGGAAGGAACGGAGGTCTCGGGGCTGTCCGTTGATCAGAATCTCCCCTTCCATACCCGTTTCTCTGCCAGAAAGTGACAAGATGCTCAAAGTTCAAATGCAGGGAGTGATTAAGGAGACCCCTAATTGTATGGAGATGCACCTCAAGAATGAAACGTTGGCCTTACTTGGCCACATGTCTTCACCCTCAGCTCTCACATACCTGTACCCAGCCAGAAGGTTCATAAGCGTGGACTTCCCAGCTCCGGAGGGACCCATGATAGCCACAAGGCATCCGCTACTGAAGTTCCCGGAGATCCCTTTCAGCAGGGTCTTGAAACCTAAAGCCCAGTACAAGAGAAACAGGGGTGTCAGAAACTATACGCATCACAAAGGGAGCAAAGGCCTTCATTCGCCTGATTGATGCTCTGCTTTGTCCCAAATCTTTAAAAGACAGAGGCATCTTTGTTCACATGAACAAGGCCACTTGTTTTCTGGGTCAATTTGCATGACTTGGATCTACGTAGATCCCAAGTCCACATGAGGTCAGTTATTGAGGTCAGATTTCTTTACCTAAAAATGTGTTCCTCTGCATTATCATAAATGGGTCGGCAGGTGTAGGGACTGATCAACAGGTTCATGCATCAATTAATAACATTCTTAGAACTGAATCAAACGCTGTTCTAAAACTGAAACTCCAGTCCTCAACACCATAAAGCAGAACAGCAGGCAGGAATGTCCCACAGTAACCTGTTCTTTATCCAGTGCTTAAAGCAGGGCTGTAATCCTGGAGTTTCCAGGCTGCCGGATAGGATTTTCGTTTCTGATCTAAGCAATACAGAAATACCGCTGACCTCTCCTGTCCTTATACAGACAAGCAAATCGGCACACGTGACCTTCATGAGAACAGATAGCCAGGCTCAACAGTACCACAGTGAAGAGTCATACTTTCCTACTTAGTCTGAGGCAAAACACATCACAAGACATCTTTAATTTTATCCATACCCAGTTATCTCATGCAAAGCTGTTGGGGTCCAGGGCTGGATACACAAAATTCAGCAGCTCCAGTTGACCTATGGGGGGTGTGTCTGGAGTACCAGGAAGAAACCCCACGATGATATGGGGAGAACATGCAAACTCCACACGGAGCCATGGTGGAGACTCGAACCCCACTGTCGGAGGTGAGAAGTAACAGCGCTCACTAGGGGTGTATCGATATACTCAGCCGACGAGACGAGATACTATATTGGGTTCACGAAAATGAGACGAGACAATGGGTGCGTTCGACTTCATGCAGCCGCTTACAGCACTGGCTTAAAGCAATGCATTCTGGCCCTGACGCAATGCATCACCACGCATCACCATTTCACATGGTATAAAAACCTCATGAGAGCAAGACGACTTAAGACAGATCGTGCAGCGCCTCTCAGCCGGCTGCGCAAACTGGAACCGCCTCCATGACAACATAACTTTGCCCATATTGGCTGAAGATTTTAGTCACATGTATGACGTTTGTATCCCAGCCAGTTCTGATGCGTTATCTGCAATTTCTCCCGAAAAGCACGTAAAGCAGTGAGAACTGGTTTTCAGTTAATTTACCTGGTAAAATAAAGCTTAAATAAAAGAAATAAATGCTCTAATAGTACAAGTAAGTTAGTGGTTTATTTATTGTTAGTTACTGTAATGTTGCGCTGCTTTATTTGTTTAATTGTCTAGTCTGTGAAGAAGGCATTCAAGTAAGAAATGCATTGTAAACTTGAATTCTTGAAATAAATATATTTGATCTTTTATCTGGTAGCTCTTTTTGCACAGGGCCACTATACACAATAGTTTATTTTTCCACTGCTAACAATTTGGATCAAGAGTTGGTTATTGTAAATTTAATGTGCATGCAGGTGATATATGTATAGATTATCTACACCCTTCTGGCAGTGCTGCCATTGCAGTCAGGTCTCGCACGACAAGGAGTAGAAGTTGTCCGACGTGGCTGCAGTCAATTTATACTCCAGCCCTGCAGGCCATTGAGGTGGCTGCATCTGGATATGGCATTGCGGAAAATACTATCAATAGAAGATGTTTAGTAAAATACATAAAATCTGGGTTTCTTGGTTACTAATTACTAAACATACACCCAGTACTGCTTAATTACTGTATTTTTAAGCTATTGATTTTTGTGTTTAATCATAAGGCTTAATTACTACTAGCAGAGAATAAAATGGACATTCATCAATATTCAAGGTAAATATTAAATATCTGTCATGCCCGGCTCGTACGATCCTCGTGTGTGCCACACCCCCTGATTATCCACGTGTGCTTCCCCGATCTTGCCCAGCAGTGTCTGATTATTTTCGCCCTGCCTTGTTGTCCGTCATTGATGTTAGATGTTAGTTGATGTCAGATGTTTCTTCGTCTCCGTAATAAATCCCCAGTTTTCCCTGTATTCAGCCTGCCTGCCTCGTCCTTCCCTGCCTCCTGCCCGCCTACCTGCCCGTCCACTACCCTCACTACCCACGACCCTGACAATATCCTTAAATTATTTAAATATTTAAAAACAAATACAATTAAAAAATACAAAAAACATATCTGCCAAACCAGAAGTAACTTAATTTCGATTAAAAAATCAGGAACGTACTCATTTTTTGAAGAAGTCAGTTTAAATACTGCATTGTTCTTCTCTAACAGTGCATTCTACATAATACAGCCTATAAAATAATGACATAATCATTAATCATTGTCACAAAAATCACAGTAACAGGGAGCATAGGCATCAGCCAGAATTCTCTAGAGAAATAACAATTAAACATTTAGCTAATTATAGTGCATACAAACTGAAGAGAACATATGTACCTTAGTAACTGTCCTCAGTAACTTTCTACAGTACAATTTCAGATCAAAATAGGAAATGATAGAGCCGAGGCAGAATTTAACGCCTGGATGGCTGCATGATTCAGCTTCTCTGATCCTCACTGCGTGACTTTCCAGTTGGAGAAGAGCCTGCTCATGAATCAGACAGCTCTCCTGGACCAGATACATGTAATTCATTTGAAGAAGGACAGCTTCATGGTTCATTTCCTGAGGTCAAGCAGATGGATGCTCATTCTCTGTCAGATTTTCAGGAAAATTAGACAAACTAATCCATTTCAAGGCACAATTCCATATGTTAAATGGCTGTGTAGTAATGGTGACCGTTGGCTGCTCGCACTGTTAGCGCGAGTTCAGTCTAAACATACATGAAATACACCTCTTGTATCAAATGAGATCAAACTCAACATTTCATGTGAATAATGATGTCAGTCTCAAACATTCTGTAAATTATTCTATATCAATCCAAACTTAAAGGTGGCTTTTGTAAAACAGCCATTTTCCTGCAATTAACGCGTGACTGTAAACATTGACGGGCAACATGATAGCACCTCTCAGCGCTCTAAAACACGCAGCTTTTGTGTATCATCTAAGTACAGTAGGGCAGCAATAGAAACCACACTAAGTCTGAGTATTAAATAGCATCAAAAGTATATGGTATTGTATGCCATTTTTTGTGAAAAGCTATGTTCCCAGAACCTGGTGAAACAAGAGAACAGCTCAATTTTGTGGTCCATTCAAAACCTCAGCTCGACTTCAGTCTAGATTTGGGTGAGGCTCGGGTGGGAGGCGGAGATCTGTTCGCCCTTTAACTCTGTCTTACCCTGAATCATGCATCATACAGCTGCAATGACACACAGACCACTCCTGCAGTCACCTCCCTTTACTTTAAAACTGTCTGAAACTAGGTGCTGCTCCAAACTCTTACCTTAATACTTTTTATACTGTGGTTTAAATAAAAATTTAATTGTGGAGAACAAGGATCTGCAAAAACATCTACAAACACTATTCTCAAATCCTTGACAGAATTCGGTAACTTATTGTTGCCTGACACTGCACAACAAATGCCTTCGAAGATACATTATGTGGACAAAAGTATTGGGGCACCTGGCCGTTATCCCCTCAAGAACATTTATGACATCCTATTCTAAATCTATAGGCATCGATATAGAGTGGGTCCCCCCCAAATATGCGTACCAAGACATTTTGGACAATTCTATGCTTACAACTCTATGGGAACAGTTTGGGGAAGGAACCTTTTCCAGCATGTCTGTGCCCCAGTGCACAAAGCATGGTCCATAAAGACATGGTTGGCTGAGTTTGGTGTGTAAGTACTTGACTGGCCTTCAAAGAACCTTGACATCAGACAAATTTGGGATGAACTAGAATGGAGATTGTGTGCCAGGCCTTCGCATCCAACATCACCTCATAAATGCACAAAAAATCCCACAGGCAAAATCCCTCCAAAATCTTGTGGAAATCCTTCCCAGAAGAGTGGCAGCTGTTACAGCTGCAAAGGGGGGACCAGCTACGTACTGATACCTATGGATGTAGGATGGAATGTCAGAAATTTCCTGTGGGTGTAATGGCCAGGTGTCCCAATATCTACTAGCTAGTTCTCAGCAAGCCTTCAAAATCCACAGTGGGTGTGTTCAGTAGTGGGTGGGGTTTTCTGGTTTTGTGTTTAACTCAATGGAAACCAGCAGAGTAACCAGTGAGAAGTGGAACAGGTCTACAGTTCGCAACTCACTGCCCTTTCGGCCTTTAACTCCATGACAGCTGACAACAGCATATAAACTATTAAATACTATTAAAATAGCTTCCAGAATGGATAGCATCTACGTTAGTAGTAAAGAGGTGACAGTACCTGCTTTTCTCCACCATGAACCTTCTGGGACAGAATATGAGAGGTCTTTGAATTGGATATTGACAGCAGGCCGTCGTGGCAGGAGGGAGAAGCGCTGCGCCTCACTCAGGCTGTTCTCAATTTTCTTTAAATGCCTGTGCAGCAGCGGCGTGTGTTGGCTGCTAACGTTGTTAGATACCACTTCATCGACGGAGACACACACACTCCGGGGGTCAAGCATGAGATCTGGGGGCCCATTGGCATTCTGAGAAAGTAACACAAGAAATGGAAAGTGGATACGTGTATTACATAAGAAATTTACAGATGGGAGGAGGCCGTTTAGCCCATCAAGCTCATTTGGGGGGAATTCAACTAATAGCTTAAAATTTGTTAAAATCTTATCTAGCTCTGATTTAAAGGAACCAAAGGATTTAGCTTGCACTACAATAACAGGAAGACTATTCCATACTACACGCTGTGTAAAGAAGTGCTTTCTCGAATCTAGTTTAAAATGTTCTCCCGCCAATTCCCACCTATGGCCACAAGTTCTTGTATTTGAATGAATATTGTAGTGTTGGTGGTCTAGCAGTTAGAATGCTTGTCTGTAAACCAAAACATCATGGGTTTGAGGCTCACCTTTAGCATTACCATCATTGGGTCTCTGAGCAAGACCCTTTACCCCAACTTGCTCCAGGGGGACTGTCCCTTACTTCAGTAAATGTTTAAGTAAGTATTTGGTTAAACAGCATCCAGACCTGTTAGAATGTTATATATCTTATATACCCTTAGTCTCTGAACAGATTCAGCTTAGCTAACCTATCTTCATAAAATGTTCCTCCACGACCAGGAATCATTTTTGTAAGCCCTACGTTGAACCCTTTCTAAGGCCACAATGACCTTCTTAAGGTATGGTGACCAAACCTGCACACAATATTCTAGGTGGGGTCTTACCAAGGAATTATATAATCATAGAATCACCTCCCTTGACTTAAATTCCACACACCTAGAGATGTAACCCAACATCCTATTGGCCTTTTTTTAAAAAAGTGGAATAATATTTAGTGGAATAACTTTTCTTCCCCACATTGGCAAAAGTGGGACATGGAAGCATTAACATACATACCAAGGTCTTTCTCATAATCAGCTACCTTTATTTCAGTGGAAGCCATGAAATATCAGTACTTTATACTTACGTTCCCTGTTACTGAATAAGAAGAGGAATGCCAGCACTGGATACTGAATAACAAGAGGAGTACCGGCACCGGTTACTGAATAACAAGGGGAGTACTGGCACCTGATACTGAATAACAAAAGGAGTACTGGCACCTGTTGCTGAATAAAAAGGGGAGAACTGGGACTTGATACTGAATAACAAGGGGAGTACCGGCACCGGTTACTGAATAACAAGAGGAGTACTGGCACCTGATACTGAATAACAAGAGGAGTACCGGCACCTGTTGCTGAATAAAAAGGGAGGTACTGGGACTTGATACTGAATAACAAGGGGAGTACTGGCACCTGATACTGAATAACAAGAGGAGTACCGGCACCTGATACTGAATAACAAGGGGAGAACCGGCACCTGATACTGAATAACAAGGGGAGTACCGGCACCTGATACTGAACAACAAGGGGAGTACCGGCACCTGATACTGAATAACAAGGGAAGTATTGGCAGCTGTT
>JAODJX010000040.1:8299185-8314024 GCA_026776945.1 Isichthys henryi | reverse complement strand
TGATTGGCTGATCAGTAATTTGCGTCAACAAGCAGTTGGACAGGTGTGCCTAATAAAGTGGCCAGTGAGTGTATATATACATATATATACACAAACTATATATGTGTGTGTACGCGTGTGTATGTATAACAGTATTTACCATATTTAGTCACGTATACTGTACATCTATATATTAAGCGTATTATTAAATATTCAGTTACTTACGTTAAGATATATTTTATCACGTTACTCAATGGTTATTCAGCCTTTGCACCTCTACTTTCCATTTAGAAAAGTGTGACACCACTACAATGCAGTAACACCTAACAAATCTGTTTGCACAAGGATGTCTCTCTTCACAATAACACCACAGTCCACACACTGCTTTCATCAGCTAGACTACAAGGACGGTCTTTTCTCTCAACAATTTTAACATCCTTTTTAACATTTTGCATTCTGTACTGTCACATCTTCAAAAGTCCACAAACATTGAAATAAATCTTTAAAACTGATTTAAAAGGAATACACTTAAGAATAATATATGATACAGGAATATATTTTAACACTTGCATGAAAAACTCATCTTCAGTTTACATTATGTCTCTTTTGCTGAAAAATAAACCCTAAGAATTAAAATTTCAACTGAATTTGATGCCAAAAAAATCTATGCTAAAATTACACTTAAATAAAATGAAGACAATGAACTACTCCAACCCTTAAACTATCCCGTAGCTATACAGTACCTCAAACTAAGCACCTTAATTTTGACTCTTACAGCACTCTTATGATGGTACACAGGATTGCAAAATGAAAGTCTTTTCCCAAATGTCCTCCATAGGACATAACAGTAAATTGTATAATTATGCACTTTTTTCACACAAAAAACATATGGCAAAGCACATATTCAGTTTACGTACAGGACTGCTGATGACACAAAATGCAGTTGGCCTTAGTAATGCCTTGTTTGTCTTTCGTTATTGGCTGTAGATAGGTGCACACATCAAGGCTATGTTCTCAGTGTTGGCATTGAAGGCTGTTAAGAGAATAGCACCTACTTGTGGGAAATAGCTACCCATCTGCATCTAGCAGAGTGCCTTTCAACCAAGATCCATCTTTTCTAGGAACACCTCATCCTATTCAATAATCAGCCATCTCTTGGATATGGTTTCTAGGCAACACTGGATGTTCCTGTATTGCACTTCTGTAGTAGGTATCTGTAGTACATGGATCTGTTTCTTTAGGTAGATTCACTCCGGTAGTCATTGGTTTATCCTTATTGGTGATCTGCCATGCAGATGCATATTTTAAGTTGTAACAAGTAAAGCATGAATAATGATTCACGAGTTCACCTGCCACAAGTGTGTGCGTCTATTCTTAACATAAATATTATGCCGTGTAAATACACGGCAGTATCTAGTCCTGGTTAGGTTATGTTCGCATAATGAATTGTACAGTACTTATACCCAAGTTAGCTGGTTAACAGCTGTAAGCTTGTTATGTATCCTATGACAGTGTTCCCCAACCTAGTCCTTGGGGAACCCCGGACAGTCCACGGAGGTGAGAGGAAGCAAAATCGTGGACTGTCCGGGATTCCTCGAAGACTGAGTTGGGAAACACTGTCCTATGATACTCTGTATGTATGTTATTTTGTGCTGTTAATAAAGTTAAAACTTAATTTAAATATTGCTCTTTATTTTACTTCAACAGTCAAACTGTGCTTGATTAGTTATTGCAAAATTCTGTTACTGCCCAGCCTCTCTTTTGGCTCAGCCATTAGACCAGGGGTGACAAACTCCAGTCCTGGAGGGCCGGAGCCCACTTGATTCAGCTCCTTGTGCTAATTACCACAGAGCTCATAAACTAAATCATTTGTGGTGGAACAGGGAAAGAACTAAGCTACACAGGGCTCCGGCCTCCCAGGACTGGAGTTTGACACCCCTGCATTAGACTATTTAAAGCCATCCCTCCACTTTCATATAAGTTATAACTCATATAACTGTTTGTGGGCATAAACTACAAATTTCAGTATCCTGCGAAGCTGGTAGAATTGTGCAAATAGATCTGTTACACTTAATTTATATTAACACAATAATCATATTGTTTAGGTAGGGTATTTCATTGGTGTATTCTGGCCAGTTTCCTTTCTCAACTAGTGCCCCACCTGCCCCATAAGAGCGCGACCCGGAAGTAATACCTAGTGTTTCTATCCAGCAAGATGGAGGAAGTTGGTGTGGACGACTGGTTAATTGACTCGCTCCAGCTGTGAGTAACATGCTGCTTTGTAAATCCAATATCAGAACAAGCTTAGCAGTTCGCTAGCGGTGTGTTTTATACATATAAAAATGATTGTAATTGTTCAGTAATAAATACATTTGGCAGATTCAGTGACGTACCTTAAGGACACCGGGGACTCGGTATTCCATTTGCAGTTTATATATTTGCACAATAAATACATACATTGTCATATTACCACTGTTTACGCATGCTGTAATCAGCGCGCACCCCCTTACTGGATGCAGCAACTCGAAATTTCTTATTAAACGCTCCATAAGAGTACGATCTGCTTGTATGAGCTCATCTGTCATCCCTGTCGCGTCTTTAAAATCATTAATTTAGATTGGTTAAACGCTGTTCACGTAACGATCAAAAATAATAAGGCTTTAGGAATCACTGACACGGAAATAAATCCGAGTAAGAAATATTACTTGCGCGTGTTCTGCATTATTTATTGATCTTTATTATTATTATCATTTTTTTTTTAGCTATAGCGATCTTCATGTTTTTGAACTTCAGGACCCTACCCAGGTTATTGAGTGGACGTCAGATAAAAGTAAGCCATGGTCGCCTGGTGAACTGCCATGTACTTACTTAAAATTGCTGATTTTCTGTAGACATATATTTTAATCTGATATACTGCACTGTTACATAATATGTAATTTCTAGGTATCTGTGTGGCTGGATACAAAGGGACACAATCACATGAAATCTTGGAATTGCTTTTACCACAGAAATTATCTACTAAAGACAACCAGGTGAATGCAAATACTTTTTTTTCGCTTTTGCTAGAAATCCCCTGCAAACAAGAAAATGCTGAGTTTGCTGTGCAGTTACTAGGGCATCATCATTTTGTTAATCTCTTGGCTACAGGGACTTTGTCCTGAGCGAGATTTTAAAGTACATCATGGTGGTTTCTCAGAAGAACCCATTAGCTGCCTGAAGTATATTTTGGGATCGAGGTAAGTGGACTCATTATGATTAAATTACAGACAGGGATGTACTTTTTTGACAGGTATGCAGACAGGAAAGAGTCAAAATAGCTGCTAAATAACAAAACAGTATGAAATGAGTAAGATATGGATGTTCATAGTCAGATCGTGGTCAAGCTTCTGGCCGGATGATTTGGGGGGAGCAGATTGGTGTACAGCAGACTGGGTAGTGTGTGATGCCAAAGGGTGTTCAGGTTCCTTCTGAGGATGTGGATCTCGAGGGACTTCAGAATGCATCAGTTCATGTCTATATTGTTTGTCGGTCACTTGATTGCATGCTGGGTTGACCCCCGTAGAAATAATCCCAATTTTAACTGAGCCTAAAGAAAATAAGACAAAATCTCATTACAATGATTTCTGATGCATCAGTGTCATTGGCATATTAGCTATCCTGGAAGGGTCTGCTAGCTTATTTTGCTGCATACATTCTGCTGTTTCCTGTTAGATGTGTGGTGACCAGTGGTTTCCCTGGATCCAGTCTGCAGATATGGCAGATTGGAGGAGATGATACTGGTGAGGATTGCTTTTGTTGCTGGATACAGCAGATACATTGAGGAAGGTTTCCTGTTTCTTTTTGCATTTAGAATGTGATATTGTTGGAGTTGCATGAATCAATTACAGTGATTTTTCTCTGAGAATGTTGACTGAGTTCTGAAATCGTGTTACAAAGACAGTTTGTTTTCTTGTCATCAATTGAAGATGCAATCAAGAGGACTGCATGCATTAATCATAATAATAAGTCTGAGAAATCATGCAAATTAGCATCTGGAGTTACTGGAGTTGCACCACGGGTCCTGCATGGCTCGCAGATAAGGGATGTTCAGCTAACTGACCTTCAATCTGGAAGGTCGCTCTACACTGCAGGTACTTTATTCTGTCTCTGACCCAAAGGAGCAGCCCATTGTATTATCAGCCATCCAGTATTACCTTGTATTGTTGTTGCTGTGAAGCTGCAGTCTTTTCCTCCATAGGGGAAGATCTGCCAGACATCGTGAGTAGCCTGCAGTTTGTGGACGCTGATGTGTTCTTGGTCTGCACGGGCAGTGGTGACTTGTGGGTTGGTGACATCCGGGACGCTTCAGGTTTTCGGCGGAATCCCGTCGGAGAGCTGGATGGATCCTACTGGTCCATGGACTTGAGAAAGGACACCTTGCCGTCAGATCCTGCCGTTTGCACTGTGGTGCGCCTTTCTTCTGCCTCTCGGGCGATCGTGTCAGACCTAAGAAATCTGAAAAGTCCCATCTGTCAAGCGCAGCTGCATATCCCACATGGAGATGCTGGCTGCGACTTCCTCAATGTCACTTGGGCCCCAGCTTTGGACAATTGTCTTGCAGTTTCAGGTATGCATGTTGTCATTCTTACAAGCGTCAATGAATTTTAACTAAACTCTGGCTAAAACGTGCCACAGGAATATATGAAAATAATATGTCAAGGTTTAAAGAAAGGAATACAATGTCAAAAAAGCCTAGATTAATTTTTTAAACGTTAACTGTTTTTTTTTTCCAGGTTTTGGTGGAATGGTACATATCTATGACATCACAGCTTGGAGGCCAGAATTAACAGAACCCCAGTCGCTGTTTGTGCATAAAGGTCATATAATGACCACTGGTCCTGAGAATGATTTCAGTCCTACTATTGTCACAACTCACTCCTGGCATCCTTGGAGACCTAGGACTTTACTTTCAGCTGGTACAGATGGATCTTTACATGTTTGGGATTGGGTCGACAAAACACTAAATGGCTGTTAAGTCTGAAAAGCGTTTCAGATCAACAGCTCTGCCAGGATTCAAGTCTGACATGCAGATCACATGACCTTGGGGGATAATTACCGAACAGTGTTTTTTCCACGAAGTCCTGTGATATCAGTTATTTGTTGACATCTAATATTTTAAAAGCCATACCATTGGGTCAATCCACTATTTTTATAAATGAATCTTTATTAAAATTTCATTTCATAGTCCTGAACATTTCCATTTTTTACTTGGAAAAAGAAATGTAAGTTCAAAATACAGCAACAGTGAAACCATAATTATTTATGCTTTAAACTGTCAACTGTATATTCATGGTTTAAACTTGTCTATTAACAGATGTGGTACTTGATGTTATGAAATAATGAGTTAAACTTTGAAATATTTAGATCCAGGTACCGTGGTTAAAAGCACGATATTTGCATGTGTGGAGGGAATGTCTTGGTCCTGGGTTGCTTTGCTAGTGATAGATTTGATGATCTTTATTCTGTGTTTTTCTTACTCAGGATGGCTATCATAACATTATTATTACAGATGGGTAATATAAAAGCTATCTGGGGAAGGCGGATAGCGAAAGAACTCAGACTAATGACCAGGCCTGCCTAGTTTCCAGACCTGAATCAAAACCCAACTTGTATGGGATAAATCGGATGAAAGTGTTAAATTTCTGGGAAGGCATGCAGTCTAATTTACTACTGAAACTTGTTAACCAAATGCCTTGTCTTTGTGAAGCAGTTATCAAAGCCACTTAATATTTTGTAGTTAATCCAGTATTTCACTAATAATTTTGATTGTAGGCCCTAAATGTTAAACTAGACACATTCTGCAAAGCATAAAGTCCGTCCATCCATCCAAACATACATACACACAGGTTAGTTATACCCGTAGGTTAGTTATACCTGTAGGTTAGTTATCAGTTGCCTCCAACACATCATCAAGTGGGAAACTTACGAAAGCAATCTGCTCATTCTCATGTTTCTCGCCACATTCTAGCAAACAGGCAAATAGTCCCAAATCTGCACAGTAGGTCAAGTCAGAGTAAGCACTGGGGCCATGACAGATGATCCAGGGCTTCTGCCAGTCAGATGTGCAAAGTGGCTTCTTGTTCACATACACACCCAAGTCCTTTCTCTTTTTGCAGTTGGTGGGGTGAGAAAACAGCAGCCACGTCTGCATATCGCTGCCTTGGTCCGTTTTCGGTGCAGGGAACCCAATCACGCTACCTTGACACCCGTGGTGCTGCTCCACAAGTGCCCGTGCTGAATCACACCTGTCGAAGTCAGCTCTGTCGCTCTCACCAAAAGCCTCTACTCTGTGACCTTTTGAACTCCGGGCATTACAATACATGTGGCTATTGGCGCTGCCATCAATGATCTCGGCAACTTCACACTCTGCAGAGTTCTTCTTCACATGCTTGCTGATATGCCAAGTCTCACCTCTGTCTTCACTATAGAAATAAAAGGCATGTGGCTTTATATATTTTGGGCAAGGATAGCAGCAGCACTTGCAGTGGATGTAGTAAACGTACGCAGGCACAATCAATTTGCCGCTACTCAGAAGCTGGATGCCATGTCCTGGTCCAACGGCAAAAGTTGCCCACCTGTGAATCTGTCTTCCAATCACACTCTCCGTCAAGTCTGTTACATTACTCCAGTGCTCCCCCTTGTCTGTGCTGGATATATAGCAGAGCCTGGCTGCATTTTTACCTCTGCACCTCTGTTGGGTTTCAGATACATTCTTCGGAATGCAAATAAAAAACAGGAAGAGAGTTTCCGACATTTTTTCACGTACTAAGCAGGGGTTCATGGTGCGATGCTCCGGCAGGCTTGCCGAACTCAGTTCCCGAATAGGTGACCACTGAAAAAACATTCCGTAGCATTAGGGTTACTCAAATTGCCCGGCATAACACAATTTAATATACAAAAATATGTAAGTTTTTATTAATCGCAACAGGTTTTTATTTTTAAACGTGGAGCAGGAGGGCGGTTCTAGTTTTAGCCTTGGAGGTGTGATTTGTGCTGTGTGGTTGTTCAATAACGTTAGTATTAGATGAAAACTATTTTGATAACATAAACATCAGAGAAGCATAAGGATGGAGGGCTACCATTGGGATGACATTGCAGCACTCAGTTCAGTTCATGCCATGACTTTTTATATATCCTTCCCGGCATGCTCTGTGGCGTGCTTAATACCGGAGCGAGCGAGAGTGTGAAAGAATTAAAAAGTATAATTACCGCACCCAAGGGCATAACTTTGGGTTAAGCATGGGGGGTGGAGGTCTTCACTCCCATTTAACGGGGACCTGGGGTTGTATTGGCTGGTTTGAATTATTGAGGATACAATCTCCCCATAATTTACGCCCACGCTTACCCACTTTTTAACAATGAATTTTAGATGCCTACAATGCATGAAATTTATAGGAAGAGACAGACCGTTACCTCTGCCGTTCCATTTAAATGCAACTTCCCTTTTCGCATGACCAGGATTTCCGCGTTGGTGTCACATGGAGTGGACCGCTTTTCCGCAATGGCTAGGAAGATGCGGTCATCCCCGTCCTTTATGTAGGTCAGAGACGGGATCCTGTACGTCAGTCCGCCGGGCCGCTGCTGCTGAAACAGCATCGTTTTCTCCGGAGGCGCTTTCAGTGTCGCGTTAGCCATAACTTGGATGATATACCTAGAAGGGTCAGTAAATAAGCTAGATCTTTGTAGGCCACATATTGTTAATATTCTGTAGAAAATAAAAAACACCGGGTTATAGTGTCTGCAGCGCGATTTCGCAAGCATTGTGTAAATTTGCATGTCTACAGCTAAATCAGCTGTACAACCTAAAAAAATTAACAATCGCCCATAAGCTTACCTTGATTGTTGCAATGTTGTTGAATTTCTACCGGCACATATCTTTGCGATAAAATTAATATGTCCTGCTTTAATTCGTGCTTTTCCAGTTACACTGCAAAGCAATTGCCTTCTGGGTAAATCTGAAGTCCAGAGTTCAGCAAACGTCTGTACGCTACAATGCGACGGTAAATCACGATCGCAATTTAGGAGTCTGCTTTTCATTTAAGAAGCATGCCACGTATGCGTGTTTAAAAAAAAAGATTGCTGGGTATTATGTACAAGTCTCGTACTTTCTTATATGATTTATACTTATTATAGCGCCCGTTCTGCAAAACTAAGAATCAGGTTAGACGTATACAAGGGCGTAACTTTTGGTTGAGCATTGCGGGGCTTGAGATCTTCACTCATTTTTGGAGTTCCAGGGGGTTGCATTGGCAATTGATTATTGGGGGGGCGGGGGTAAACACCAACGCAGATTATTTTACGTATAAACAAATAAATTTAGTGTGTTTTTGAAAGCACGGGAAGCGTCAGAGTCCCACTAACTTGGTATTCGATAAATGGGTATGAAAAAGGTTGGATGAATGGGTGTTTGAAAGTCTACTTTCCTCCATCATACAGTATTCAGCATTTGCTAGAATATTTAGCAATTGCTCATAACTTAAAATTTAAATGCAACATATACCGTAAAGTGTAGTTTTAATAATATTTAATTGCAGTGTGCCGTTTAAATTTGCATTTAAATCATTTTGTAGTGTTTTTAAATTCCACTACTGTATATATGCAAATACACTGTACACATAATAAGTCTGCGTAAATAACATTTATTTGAAATATAAATCTGTTTGGCCACATTCCTTTTCATATGGATTTTGATTTGTCCTTTTTAAATCAAATGCCATAAGCTGCAATCAAAAGAACAGCAAAACAGTGCACCATTGCAGTAAACGAAACACAATCGCTAATTTCAGTATAACACCATCTATGGTGAAAAAGGAATGTAGCTACACATCTGTCATACTAAGACAAATTATGAGCTACATAATAGATGTAATAAACTATGACATCACCAGATTTAAACCGATTTCAAATTGGTTACAGTCCTTCATTTTTGGTCCATCAAACCTTTTGACATGTATAAATAAAAATTATAACTACAAATAAAAATGGTCAACTGTGCTTCTATGCTCAACACTGGACTAAAAGTAGCAGTTTAAAAATTAACAATGTAACTCTCCAAAACTAAAATAATTTAACTGAAACTTGTGCAAAGAAAAATCCCAATAAAAGGAAACTGAAATGTTTATAGGCCAAATTTCTTATTATAAATGGCAAATAAAACAAAGCCTAACTTAAGAAAAGTGGCAAAGAGGGGACTTCAAAACTTATTAAGATTTGGAATTCATCTTAGTCTGAACACGGCTATATTCTTACAAACCTGCCACAGAAATGATCATTCTAGGGAAGTTGGGTGAGGCAACATGAGTGTTCCCCGACACATTCCTCCGGGACCCCCCCCCCCCAAGACAGTCCACATTTTTGCTCCCTCCTAGCTCCCAGCCAATCAAGAACCCTGAATAATATGGATGTGATGGAAGCAGGGAGAGAGCAAAAACGTGGACCGGGAAACACTGGTCTACAGTATTCTCCTGCATGCCCACAATGCCATTTAGTACATACTGCAGACAGTCAATAGTACTTCACTCCAAATTATTCCACGAGGCATCTCCCCATGAAACTGACTAGCAGCACATGTACAGCAGACATTTGAAATCCCCTGCCTGACTCACCCACCCCCTCGATGCAAAAGCGTACCACTTATGTTCCACTGTTACAGAAGTCCTGGAAGATAACACAACTACTTGAACAGCAGACAAGGATTCAGCCTATGCTCACAAATAGTAACACAAAGGGCTGAGTGTTGTTTCTGTGTGTTGTTTACTTGGATTTCTTGTCCACTGCCAGAGTGTCGTGAAGTTTCGTTACTCTCTTTTCAAACTGGTCCTTCACTAATGCCCCGTTCTCATCGAAGAACTTGGCAATAGACTCTGTGAACCCCATCTCCCTTTTCCGACTTGTTTTCCCATCGGTAAAAGTAATTCTGAGTGTGTAGTTATCATCAAACCTGAGGAGAACCAAAAGAAACGTATTTTTGAATGCGTGGTTACACTGAATATCAACAGAAAGGTAATGTTTCTGCACAAAAAAAATGTTCCGTTAAACTTCAACAGTAGTATTATCCAGGACTGTGAAATTGAATGTAAAAGGGAATCCAGATGAAACCAGCAGTAGTACCTTTTTAGACTTGAAGAAATCTGCCAGACGTGGCCTGGGTCCATGCCTACTGGATCTTTTTGAATTGCAACTAGAAAAGTATTTTTTTCCTTGTAAGATGTGTACAAGGTAAGAATACCCATCATTATGAAATATGTGAGAAAACAATTAAGGCAACAATAATTCCAAAAGGGAAATGGAAGACAATCATAATAGTCAAGTTCCACACTCCTATCACTGTCTAATATCGACGTAGCGTCAAGTGTCATAGAAGCAAGGGTAATCAGCGTTACAGTGATAGCACCATCCCCTTTTAGACTGCTGTGCCATTAACCAGTCTCAAAAGGCATCATCCCAATAAGATTTCCAGGAATAAAAGTAATGGCCAGCAAAGACCCCACCTAGTCGAAAGAATGGATTACTGCATAATTAAATAGACAGACAGATAATACGATGAAATGACAAACACGTTCCACATCAACTTTAGATGTACTAAAGCAGAAAGTGTACAATAGTTCCGCAATTCGGTGAATAAAAAAAGGATATGATACCACACAGGATGCCAGGACAGGTTTTGACTCAGGGAAAGGGTGAAGGTAGTCACACACTAGTGCTACGACAGCAAAGAGACAGGACACTGTGCAAATGGCGAGGCGTCCGTCTATGAGGTTGAAGTTCTCTATGTAACCATATTTGTCCAAAAGAACCTGCAGCAGAGACATTATTTCAGGTTAAAGAAAGACCCATGTATTTACATGCTTTTGACCGAAATGGAAACGATCATGAGGCAGCACTGAACCGGGGCTCATGACTGACTTACGGCACGTCATCATTCACCTTTTTAACAGCATCATCAAGTGAATTCTTCACAGCAGCTCCGTCCCAGTTATCTATCTTGACAGGCTTTTCGTCAATTCTCCACTGAGAAGAGATTGATTAAATGTGTAGGTGTTTATTTATTTATGTGGCAGACATTTTTGTCCAATATTCAAGTGGGCGGCATAGAGCAGGGTTAACTGGGATTAAGAGGCCTGCTCACGGGCAATATGATTACCCATCAGCCATGGGATTTGAACTTATGATCTTTCAGACATGTGCATGGATCCCAAACCTACACAGGTACACTCATACTGTTCAATATTTATTTGGTCCTCAGTGCTATAATATTACAGGCTTTGAATTGTTCGGAAATAATAAAAAAAAAAGTAATTCGGGGAAGTGAGTTTTTCCATACAGTATACAGACTTGTGTGAAAACACTGCTTTTTAATAATATTTTTTCATTAATACGTTTTCAACTGACATAAAGTTAAAAACGTGTAACGTCTTTTATTCCACGAGATACATTAAGACATCCAACATAGAAATGCACACACGCGCATTTTTTTAGCATTTTTTTCTTAAGTTTACTTGTCTCCCACCTGATTATTAAACATGACACGGATGAATAAAATATATTTTAGAAGAAAACGTGAAGTGCAAACAGGAAACCGCAAAGCACCATGTTTGCACAGAACTCAACGTGTCTTGGGGACATAAATACTAATGCTCCAAAAGACAAATATAGGCATAGAAAATACGACCTATGAGATTCTTAATTCCCTTATAAATTGTAATTTTCACAATCGATTATTAATGTTTAAAACCTCTATTCATATCGCTTGACTTGGAATTATAATAGATTAGGTATATTTTATAAGCATAACATAACATAATGACAGTAAGCATGCTAGCAAATGTACCTTTAACATGAAACTTTATAAACCAAGCACACAAAAAACCAATAAATAAAATTTCCAAAGACGAAACGTCTTACTTTGTCTAGCAAACCAGCACTCCCGTTCCTCGCCGCCATTTTTCTTCCGTTTGCACGCGCTCTGACTACAGCCACTGTGGTTGGCTTACGAGTGGCCGCGTAACAGCGCCTCTTCAGACGTGTCTGGGAATTGCATGCGCTCCGGTTTCACTTTGTGTTCGTAGAGTTGCTATGATACGTTACTTAGGCGCCGCGTTAGACAGTAACGAAGGTTCAAGTTCTAACAAGTTCTTGGCTTGGATTGATAAGAGAAAGAACGGTCGCTACCAAAATGGGACATTTTCTCAGCCCTTTCCCTGGACTGGCAATGATGTTATTATAATGAATTGAATTAATTATATATAAGACTTCCTTGTCATAGTTATATTTAGTTTCTGTGTTTCAGACCATGCTAAATTTCGCTGAGCAATACATACGATGAAGGATCTATGTAACCCAACGTGACGCCACTACTAAGCAACGATGGCCAAACTGGGACACTACAAACTGGACAACGGAGACAGTACCCCTTCCGGTTTATTCCCTGTAAAACCTTTGTTTAAGCAGCGTAAAACAGGTATTTATTTTTCCACATTGCGCTACATCTGAGTCTAAACGTTATGCATTCAATCATTCATAAATATGTTTGGTAACGCTTTACTTGAGGGGCACACATAATGTAGTAGTACACTGTTACTTAAAGTATAAATTAACCAGAAACTGTGTTAGTTATGTTCTGATCCCATGTTCGTTCATTATTAGTTATGACAGTTTATGTAGTTACGATATTTGATCATGATAAATTGTACTTGAGTAGTACATAAAAGCGACAGCAGTTTTTAAAAGACGTATCATCACCTTCAGATGTGGAAAGTCTCCATCATTGACATTTATGTTATGCCCAAATAAATTTTATATAAGCGACCAAGTAAATTGTGGTACCTCCAGTAAAGTGTTACCAAATGTTTTGTATACAATTGCATGTATAAGTTCGTTTTTTGGGAGTCTGTAGGCAGCCTTGACTTGTGGATTTTTGCCCTTTTTATGAACAGGTCACTGGCTTGTGGCACAGACGAGCGTGGTAGAGCATAAATATAGAAGACCACAGTGGAGAAAATCGCAGGGACTCCTGACAACTGAGGAACATCTAGCTCTTTCAGACAATACTGAATTATTGGGTTCCAGCAAAGTGGAAAATAGAGGCACTGTTTTAGATGGATATTTTCTTGTAAGCCACAGTAAACTTTTATTATAATACCTTTAATTAAATACAGTAAAAAAAAATCACAATAATTTAATACTAATTGTTTTTCAGATGACATTACATTGTGTGGACAGACCTTCGGAGCTGTGCTTTGTTGACATTAGTGGACAGAAACTATACTCGGTATGAACTAATTTTCTTTCTAACAAACAAGTCAGAAACCAATAAGCAGCTATGTTTTGGGAATAAAATGTACAGTAGCAAAGCTGAATAGTAACACATAACAATTTCTATGAAACAGTATATTATAATTATTATTATTCTGGGAAACAACGTGTGTACGTGCCATAGTGATAAATAATTTAGACTTTCCTATCTCTTGTTTTTAAACAGGTCAACCTAGACAACGTGGAGGAATTTGACAATGTTGCTTATATCAATGCTTCTGACAATCGTTTGAACTTAGGTATAAATAAAAACTGAACGTATTACAGGCAAAAGCATATAAATAACTTGAAAGATCACAAAACAGTACATTTTCGTATTGTTTCAGACGCTTTCAGTGGATTTCCAGTCTTAAGGGAGCTGGAACTGTCCCTAAACGGCCTACATAACATAAATGTCAATGATGGAGACTTTCCACATCTGGAGGTGATGATATGTCTTTTAAAAACTGCTGTTGCTTTTATATAATTAGGTGGTTGAAGCCTGCAATTAATAATTAATGATGTTGCATCCTATCCGACATCACCACTAAAACATCTTTGAACTAAAGAAATATATATATATCTGTTTGTTACAGATGCTGGATCTCTCATACAACAGCCTGTCAAGTGATGATATCTTGGCAATTAGTATACTTCCTTGTCTAAAAGTTCTTCATCTCACAGGGAATAAACTTCTGACTCTGCCAGACATCATGAGTGTTCCACACCAAGAGTCTCCTCATTTGTAAATATTATTATTTTTATTAAGTTAAAAGTAGATGTTATATTTACATATTACTCGGTGATTCTGCAGTATAGGCGACTCTAGGCTTTTCTCCCAAGTGGTACAAGACAAGACGGCCCAACCAGTCATTCATATAGATAAATAAATTAGTTTTAAAAAACTATTAAATCATTTACAATAAACTATTATGACAAACACAAAGCGCATTTCCATGTATATTTGTTCAACTTAATACGTTCAAATAGTATTTTTTTCTGACCAGTAGGGGGTGAAATTGCACCCCTGTCCTATGATTACAGGAACTCGTTCTTTTCAAAACAAAATAAACGGACCACAGTTTCTCTACTTTTAAGTTATATTTAATAAGATATAACATTTGCTGTGTTTTACGACATTAACATATAGAAATTGTGTGAATGGGAGAATTTCTTGGGTATGCATTGCAAGAAGTCCAAAGATGATCAAGAAACCTTTTTTAGAGCTGACAGAAAATCTGTTGAAACAGGAAATCGGCGCAAGATAGACGATTTTGTGCCCTTGAGGTTCTGATGTTAGATGACAATTGCCTGTCTTCTCCAGGAATCTTCGCCAGTCTTGCCAATCTGAAAAGGTCAGTTTGCTCGTAATTATTAAGAATGTTTAGTATTTATTCATCTAAACAAATAACTACAACCAAAAACTATCCATCCATCCATTGTCCAAACCACTTATCCTACTGGGTTGCGGGGGGTCCGGAGCCTATCCCGGAAGCAATGGGCACGAGGCGGGGAACAACCCTGAATG
>JAODJX010000040.1:8260148-8273826 GCA_026776945.1 Isichthys henryi | reverse complement strand
TGCGTGTGCGGCTTGGATCTTACTCTGTGTTTCGGGGGTTAGAGTTACAGGGCTGGGGTTTGGTGACTGTTCCCGGCTCTCCGTGTGTGTGGCTTGGATCTTACTCTGTGTTTCGGTGGTTAGAGTTACAGGACTGGGGTTTGGTAGCTGCCCCCGGCTCTCTGCGTGTGCGGCTTGGATCTTACTCTGTGTTTCGGGGGTTAGAGTTACAGGGCTGGGGTTTGGTGACTGTTCCCGGCACTCCGCGTGTGTGGCTTGGATTTTACTCTGTGTTTCGGTGGTTAGAGTTACAGGGCTGGGGTTTGGTGGCTGACCCCCGGCTCTCCGCGTGTGCGGCTTGGATCTTACTCTGTGTTTCGGTGGTTAGAGTTACAGGACTGGGGTTTGGTAGCTGCCCCCAGCTCTCCGCGTGTACGGCTTGGATCTCACTCTGTGTTTCGGGGGTTAGAGTTACAGGGCTGGGGTTTGGTGACTGTTCCCGGCTCTCTGCCTGTGCGGATCTTACTCTATGTTTCGGTGGTTTTTCTCCTGCAGTACAATAACATGGTTAGGAGTACTGTGGTGTATAAATTAACCATTTTTTCACAGCAGGTGTGTGGGTTATGTATATATTACACTGTGGGGACCACATGTCCCTACAGTGTGGTAAAAACCTGTATTTTGATATTGTTGAGATAATTTTTCAGTTCCCCACAAAGATCTGTGAATGCAATCAAAAAACTAAAAATGCCAAAAGTCTCGTATTTTGCTTGCCTACTTATAGTTAATGTTATCATTGTTGAGATCAGTCTTTTTCCCATAGAAATGAATGGACAGTCCCCACAAAGTTATGACTACAAATACTGCATATGTATGTGTGTGTACACATAAAAGCTTCATCCGCACCGGATAAGAGTTACGGAAGATGGTGAGGTTCATATGAGATTCAAACAAAATGTCAATGTAAAGTTGACATACTTTTAGGTACTAAATTGGGCCCTATCAAAGGTCACTGACTGACACAGAAACATAAAACATCGCTTAAGGAGACATGAGCAAATCACAAATGCCTCTGTGATTCACTTGTATTTAGACTGAGTATTAGGATCATTGGCTCCTGCTATTAGGATCCTGCTGCTTCACCAACCAGGGCTTCGGGTAGTTTGGAGACTGGCATGCTTTTGGACTGTGAAATTGCATGAAAGACTCCTGTATGAGCTGAGGGAGAGCACAACAATGTCTACAGACCAGCAGTGTGGGAATGAGTTTCTGGAATGAGGCATCCAAGACCTTGGTGGGTTTGCAGATGGGGTTGGTTAATTTCCGAAAACAAACTATATATTTTAAATTTTATGACCCCTCACATTTTGCACATTCTGCACACATCTGAAAAAACAGAAATTGTTAAATTTACGAAACTGCCCATCGATCCACCAGCATCCCCTCCAGTCGTCTGTCTGGTCTGCAAAATCTGTGTAAGACGTCAACCAGTCTGTGGACATCAAATGGTTGGGAAGCTAGGCAATCCTATCCAGAAAAGGTTGTTTTGTATGTGGGGTTTCTAATTATTACTAATTCGAGGACTGATTGGCTAGAGTCCTCACACCTGGGCTTGAACAGCTGACCTAAATGTTATCCCAACCCACATATGGCCCTTTGCGGATAAGATTAACCACCCTTGGCCTGTAACCCACCGAGTCACTGTGCCATCCAACTGAAATAACTGTTATTAATGACAAAAAGGGGGCAGCACATTATGAAATACATAATTGACACTCGATTTACGTAGGAGATGCTTTTATTCGAAGAGATGTACATTTTTCATTTGGAGAAAGCAGGGTGAGACAGTACCTGGAGAATGTGCTGGTTAAGAGCCTTGCTTGGCGAGCCCAACTGTGACATCATTTAGCTAAACCAGTCCCCTTCTGATCACAAGCACAGATTCCACAGAGCCGCACACTGACCCCTTTAAAAATTACAGGTCTTTTCCACATCTACCCAGAACTGTGAGAACCGTTAACATTCAAACAGGACAATAACCCAGTTACATTGTACTGTTGTAGTGAGAACTTAAATGTTCTTGTCCGAGTCTGAGTGAATCACACGACTTTGGCAAAGGCTGAAATTTTCCATTCCACCATCAATCTGCAAATGATATGACAGAACTTGAACAATTTTGTCAGTAAGATTAGACAAACAGCTGGAGGACTTATCCGAAAAGACATGGACTTACAGACTGTGCCAACATTGAATTTTTTTTTTTTCACACAGATAAATGTTCAACTAATTACGGAACAGATGTGCACATATCTGGATTACACTGGAAATTATTTAGCAAGACACTAATGCTTCTATTTGTCTTGCACTTGCACAAGAAGGCATTCAAACGTGTTTGTTGATCACACACTGAGTTTATACCTATGAGCAAGTTGGTTGTTTCGCTTTATTGTATTCTTGACGATTCCATTTCACAGGACAAGACGAGGAAGAATAAAAACCAAGACAAATATGATGATCCGGTTGCCCGTAATATGGTTGTTCCTCCCAGGGTTCATCCGTCACACAGCTGCCTTTTGAAGAGAAACCTGGAACCCGTTTATCATTTACTCAGATCGTGAGGCTCAGTCATAGCGATGGAAGTTTCCTTTGAACCACTGTGATTTGTTTTTCCATTGTCTTCTCCTCTGCTAGGGCTATACTGTCACGCAGATATGTCGTTTTCCCTGGGAGAAGTCGAGATACCTCATCAATTTGTTAACCTCAGAGTAACTCTGTCCAGCTTAGACAACAGGGGAACAATATGAGCAATATAATGTTTTTCTGAGTGATGAATGAATGCAGAAGCTCTGTTTCCAGCATTCATTCAAAGAGGATTGCCCACCCTAAACTAAGCCTGTAGGGTTCAAGAACCATTTAGCCAAACAGGTACAGTACGATGTCCTTGTAATATCACATGGAGAGGACTGTTGATGTTCGGATTTGGACGCTGTGCCTGCAATTGGGAAGATGCTGGTTCAAATTCTTTGATGTCACTGTGGGGCCCTTCAGCCACATTGTTCCAGGGACCGGCTGACCCTGCTCTCTCAATTGTATGTTGTTTTGGATAAAAACGTGCCAGATTAATGTAATCATCATTAAGCCAATGTCATTAATAAGCTCTAGACTCTGTTTAAATGAAATTTTCCTGAAAGTTCAGAGTGGGGCTTTCCAACCTTTCGACGTTCAAGGACCAGCTCAAGTTGTTCCAAGATGTCATGGACCAGGGGACACTGCTGGGAGATTGACTGGCGATTTCACAAGTTTAACGAGTTTTCTTCTTATTATTATTTTTGGAAATTAACCAAACTCTCCCAAAAACCCCAAGCATTCTGCAGGAATCGTTTGGGGTTGGGAACCCCTAGCTTAGAGTGTTTTCTATGCCAAACTGGCACCATTCTTCTAGAGAATGTGTTTGTGCTTTTACCAAGCAAACCCATCAGCCATCCAAGAGTAGTGTCTCATCCGAGAAGTACGACAGCAGACAGTTTAGTTCTCAGTTTCTGATTTGCCCACTTCCCTGATTCGAAACATTTGTCAGTATAATTACGTTGATGCACTGAATATGCTTTTCAAACTAGGTCCTCTCTTCGTGACCGTCTCCAGTCATGTCTTCTCTTAGATGAAATATTATTTATCTGATACGAGCCAATGGATTTTGCCTGATAACCACAAGTTGAGGCTTCTGGACTCACGCTGAATAAAACAGCAACAGCATTCCTGCCAACATCATTATAAAGAGAATAAGTCTCCAGTATGAATGTCAGTAACAAAACATACGTCAGACAAAGCACAGCATGAAAACAAACATTGCGTTGCATTTAAAGGAAATGCACGGTAGGGCTTAGCTGAATCTGAGATTCATCAAGAATTCGGCACCATATTAGCACTGAAGAGAAAACAGATGAATGTACCTGTGATTATGACCTACTGGGGATGTGGTCAGGTCCAGAAAATCCCAGTGCTGTTTCTGGCCAACAGTACCTCATCAGTCCTGCAATGCAGTATTCATTGTAAATGAGGGTTCTGTACTGAATCTTTCATACAAACTTTTACCGGCTTTTTTCCATAGGATTGTTGATGACATATTAGACATCAGCTGATAAAAATAGTGAACCATAATGAAATAACATAAAACGAACAAAAACATTCAAAGCAATAAAAAGCATACATACATTGTACCTTTATTTCTGTGACTACCTCATTTTCTTCTCTGTCCAGCCAAACACAAAGCTGTCGCTTCCATTCGTACTATCTGAGACTTTCCATTAGAACCGGATCAAATGTCAGCAGGTGTGCCAGAAAGCACGGTCACATCTCTGGGATTCATGGCTGCTCCCGACTGTGTGTGGGGGCTTGCCTGTTCTCCCTGTGCAATCCCCAGTGCGTGTGATGAACCAGCGTCCTGTACCACGGAGTGACACACAGCTGGATGCGTGATTACAGAGAGACGTAGGACAGCAAAGACCAAAACTGGGACACAGTATGTCAGTTTTTCTAACACAGAAACTAAGAAACAAACATCTGATGTTCAATGTCATGCCTCCCTTAAAGCCTGCCATGTGCAATTAGCAGCCAAAATTGTGAAATATCTGATCAGCTCAAGCAAGAGACAAAACACCTTAGTAGGAACCTGGCATGACCCATGCGGCCATGACGGTACCAACAACTGCGACAGACTCGAGGCAAGTATCCCGATCTTCGATTTTAGGTGCTCTCAAGCGGGAAGCTGGAAACAGAGCAATGCGATGTAAGGTTTCACCATCTTATGCCCGCAGGAAATTCTCAGTAAGGCGGTATTAAGCATGAAGAGGTGGGGGCCGACTTCGGCATTTTCAAGCTTATGGAACCAGATCAGACGACTAATAATGTGGCTGTGAAACAAATCGCATTTATGCCAAGAGGTGAACGTTTTGTTGATATACTTAGAGAGCCAGACAGTGAAATCATGAAGTAAAA
This sequence comes from Isichthys henryi, assembly GCA_026776945.1. Lineage (NCBI taxonomy): Eukaryota > Metazoa > Chordata > Actinopteri > Osteoglossiformes > Mormyridae > Isichthys > Isichthys henryi. Next base: position 8,268,852 of record JAODJX010000040.1, on the reverse strand, counting down.
AAAAATGTGACAACTCATAAATACGAATAAAACAAACCATTATCAAATAAACACCTCTTAGCAGAAACATACTTTCTGGCTCATTGTTACGCAGCCAAAGAACACAAATGTTTCATTCTTCCAAGTAATTTTTAAGAATGCCTTGGAGTAAACAACTAAAATGCTTTATTTGGTAATTGATTATATGTAAAAACATCTTGGAGATGCCAAATCACAATTTCTTGTATAAACCACCATTTGGATGCAATATTAATTTGCTCAAGCGAAACAACAGTTGCTGACATTTCAAAACATTTAATAATCAGCGCAATTAAAGACGCAACTCACCCTGGAGACTTTGTTCTCTTGCCGTTTGGCAACTGGTACAAGGCAATTAAAGTACGTACACAAAGACTGAAATAGGGATTCTTCCCAAGAGCTGTAGCATCCATAAACTCCGCCCAGCACTCCCCTATGGCACCATTTACTGGTCACCCTGGAAACGGAACTACTGGTCTGTCAGTGCTAAATTATCTAAATTACCCATTGCTGCTACAGTACTGACTATTGCAGATACTTTGTAGGCATAATTCTAATTCACTAGTACTCATTTTTATCCATGTATTGTGCATTCCCACCGACCGTGCCTTCTTGATAATCACCCCTATGCTGTCGTCGTCTAGATTGCTGTTTTTCTGCACGAGTTGACACACAGAATATCATTTTAAAATGTCTCATGTTAAGATAAAGCTGAAAAGGTTTACCGTAAAAGTGAACTCGGACCTTCTTTAAATTGTTCTATTAAATTAATATTGACAGTTTTTCAAAAACTCAGACTTAACCAAGGACCTGGCCAGTCTGCACACTTGTCATTGTATTTCATTCAACCCATTCACCCAAAACAGGACTGCCATTTCATATATTTGAGCATTAAATAAGACATTTATTCAATAATCCACTGAAAAACAAGAGTTTTTTTTTTTTACTATTATAGGGTGGCTGAAATAGCAGCTCTCCCACATAAACATTAAAATCCAACTTACAATGGCAGCAAAAAGAAAAGGAACAACTGACAAAGAAAGAAATAACTGCCAATGTCATACAGCAGACGAATATGTGTACCAGAATATCCTGTGAGATATTTCCGAGTTGAAAACATACAACTGGTTTCTGCTGAGGAAACTGTACCCCTGCGAAGTCCTGGTTTGTTCACCCCATGACACATCCAGTGATAAAATTCACATTTTTACAAAGCAACGGTAGACAGAAGAAAGTCCTATTTCTTCACGAAGAATCCCATAATAGAAGCCTGCTTGGCAGCTTTGCCAGCAGCTGCTGTGACTCGCTTCTGACTCCTGTTCTCCTCCTCGTTCTTCTTGAAGGTCGGTCTTGGGGCACCTGGCTCCTTCAGGTGCTGCTTGCTTGCCTTAAAGTCATCGTCACTTTCAGAGTATGACTCGATCTCGAATCCTTTCTCGGTCACTGCAAGACAGTGCAGAGTTTCATTCACACGGCGTTTTATGTTCAAAATAACATTGATGAGATTTTTACTAACTTTCAGAATTTTCAAAAACACAAACGTTAATTCTCATAATTTCAAAGGGTTTTAAAATTGTGGCATTTACTCAAATGCTATTAAGAGAAATGCCTCCACTTCAGGACACAACGGGAGATTTACAAATAAAACTGTTACTCAGATAAATCTTAAAGAATAAAAAGCATAAGAAACACAAAAGGGACATTGTAAAGATATTTAATGTAAAAGGAAATTAGTCATTTCCAGTTTCTGACAAAGATCATTTAAAGCATGTAAATAAATAAATGTCAACTGATTTTCTCATCTGGTTTTGTTATTTAGCTAGCTGTCGATTAAAACCGAATGTTTCACGGCCCCTTTTAAAATACTGCAGTATAAACTTAATGCTTGCAAATCCTGCTGAAATCATAGCAGCAAATCATTGCTACAGCTGCTAATACATTAAAATAAAACTGCCTCACGAACAACGGAAAGAAAAACAACACGGCAAGTTCGGAGAAAGGAAAATGGCCGAAATGACAACTGCCACTTTTTAAATGCAAATTGTTAAATAATCTCAGGCTTTAAAAAGAGCCTTGCAGTCCAAGTAAGGTTCTTATCAGGTCTGATGTGTTCCGACTTTCTTCTGTTGAGTAGAGCTCATTCTGGAGCGATCCCTAAACACTGCAGCACATGGAGTTCATCAAAACTGAGCCTCTGCAGCAGAATGGGCCAAAACACTGCACGAGTCTGCATCATCAGCACTGTACCCAGGGGCACCGTAAAGGAGGGGAAAGCTAGGACAATTCCAAGGACCCCCGAGTGACAGCGGCCCTAAAAAATGTGGAACATAATTGGATTGGTCTGGGATGGGGTCCTAAATCTCTAGGGGCACCCCTGCCTGTACCTCCTCGCGTGTGATAAGTGCCGCGTTTGTCAAAAATCACCCGCTGAAGACCCGAGCGATGGACCTGATATACAGGGACTCGTATTTTGAAATTTTCATGCAAAAATTCAACATGAGGTGCTGTGGCTGTATCTTTGACATGAACCAAAGTTGTGGTGTAAAATGCAGCAATTTTTTACTTGTTCATTTTCTTATTGGTCACATGGGTGCTGATCACTTCCTTTTAACCACATAGCCTAGTAACAGTTATATATTAATGCGTTTTAATCTTTTATTAAACGTTAATACATATAAAAACTCTTTCTAGATAAATGCTTACCTTCCAGAATGAAATTTCAGACAAAATAAATTTTAACGATGAGACCAAGCCATCTAAAAATACCACTAAGTTTTTTTCTCTTCTCCCTGTGTTTCTTATGATCACAATGTTTTTAAAATTGAAGAAGTACATTTTAGCAGCGGTACCAGGAAAGATTAAAATAAAAAATAAGAAATCTTGCTTGAGGGGAAAATGCCAGCCGGCAAAAGTAAAAGGAAGTCTAAACTACCATATATAAAAATATGACAAGCAATTATTTGCAGGGCATTACTGCTATGTGCCAAATCTTCAGAGTGTTTGGCAAAAGCACACTGGAGTGCCAAAGAAAACCTGACCTTTGCGTTTGACATCATCTTGATTGTGACAATGTTCGCAATCAATATTTGGAACACACTTCAAAACGCTGTGCTCTACCAACTTGGATAATAAATACCATTGGTTTGCAGACACTAGAGATAGGACCTCCGATGGTTTGTATTATATTAGTGTTCCACCTTGGGTTCCTCACAGAGCGATCAAAGGAACCATAACTGATTTAATATCCTCAATCAAGCAAAGTTTCAGTTCACTTCTTCTTATTCTACCTGTTATTGGTCACCCAAGTACATGTGACTTCTGCCTGGCAGAACATAAAAGTTACTCCTTGCTGTCGGCTATGCGTAGCTCTACTGAAAGGGTTCACAGACAGTTCTGAATGATCCACTGGACAATCAGTGACTCCTCTAACTCCAGGTTTTCAGCCATTACTTCTCAAAAGAGGCTCTCAAGTAATCATGGGACAGGGGGGTGTGTCACCACACTGGCATTACAAACATTCAAACATAAATAATCCAACACGTGAAATTGAAGCGTGCCACTATTTATGGAGGTCAAATTTTATATCAGGATACGATCACAGAAGGCCAGGAAAAGCTGTAAATCTCCCCAATGTGACACAATCATCCAAAGAAAAACACAATGAATACTGATCCTCCTTCCAGAAATAACAGCCCTTTCGTATCTGACGTCAATGTTGCCAGAGGTAGGTTGGGATTAAGCAGACGACTGTACGGAAACTCCAGTGCTTCCTGTCTGCCAGGCAGTTCGCCAAAAGCCATCTTTAGCATGTGTAGTGACAACTCCTCCATCGCAAGCTCACCGAAACTTACAAAATACACGGAGACTCGTGCCCGTAAGCATCATGTCTCCCCAAACATGGGCATGTGAAATTTAGCCAATGAAATTACAGAAAAAGCAGCCTGATCGTGTCAGAGTAAGGGGACAATAGGAAGCATAATTGCACAGCATAATTCTTCACCTTCGCAGCCTTGAATCAGACCTTTTCCCAAGTACAAACATTTTAAATTAAACATCTTCAAGGAACCATTACTGCACAAAAAATTAGCAGTTATACCACGTTGAATTATTGTTTTTGTCCTGTAGGGTCTAATCAAACTCTAGGACTTCGGGAATCAGTTGCGAGTTCATGAATAGTCTCTGGGCAAATAAATTCATTAGAGTTAAGATGATTGTGGTTTTCTAGAACACACTTACCCATACATCCGTCTTCATCTACAAAGGTATGAGACTTAATAACTCTCCTCTGCTTTCTTCTCTTCCCATCCGAATTCACCTGCACAAATAATAATCCACCCCCCCCCCCCAAAGTTTAAAAATGAAGCCAAAAGAAGTTAAAATCTGATGATAGTAAACATGAAATGAGCCATTTCGATGCAAGCAGAAGAGACGGGCGCTGTTGCCGGCTGACCTTGGCCTGGGGGACGGGCTCTTCCTTCACTTTGCTTTCAGGACTTGGTGTTGGCGCCTCTGCATCAGGGGCAGCTGGAGAATCTGCAATCACTGGCACAATGAAGTTAATATTAGTGGTGCAACAAATCGCCGATTGTAACCGATCAATTGCTAAGGCCACGATAGGATTTCGTTGACTCAAACAAAATATCGAGCCATATCATTAACCCATGACAATATGCCAAAACGCCGTCAGAAGACAATGCAGAAAAAACCTCACAAAGCGATCTAGAGACTCATCTTAGTAGAGAGCAGAGACGAATACATTACTGCACACTTGTACTTTAGTACACTTATTCTTACGGGTTCAGAGAGTGAGCTATACAAACCCAGAAATAGTTTGTTGTTGAAGTACAAATACGAGATGGAATGTTTTTTGTACAGGCATTTTCTGTTGAGACATGTCGTTTAACATATTCTGTTGTTAAAACGAAAACATTTGTTATGCATTTTTTAATTCAAATAAATTCCAGTAAAATTAGCTTGCGCTTCACTGTGTTGAAAATATTGATCATGTATTACTGAATCGCAGTGACATTTCACATATTGCCAGATATCAAATCGCTGCGTTGTAAAATTGAATCGCGGCAAAGCTCAATTTACATGCCTAGATGAAATTATTCATTTTGTTCTTTCAAACATCTCATCCGTGAATGAGATCCTGTTTATGCCAGTAAGTTCCTGGAATGAAACATCTAATCAAGCTTCAAGCTCCATTTCACCTTCGTCGTCGCTACTGCTCAGCTGTGGTTTCTTGATCCTCCGTCGTTTTTTCTTCCGACTCTCAAATTTCTCATCGTCGCTGTCACACTGTTCAAGACGCTTCATCTTATTGCTTAAAAAAAAGGAATTACCCACAATGACTTTTTCCTACAGATGTAATGAACATTTTTGTAAGCTACCACCACACTGAATTAGGAGAGTGGCATCAGCATAAGATGGATGAATTTTCACAAACCTCTTCCCCTCATTATGTTGTTTCCCTGCTGTGTTTGAGCTCTTCGCTTCCTCCTCCTTGATCTCAGCCGTAAGGGGAGACTTTGAAGGTTCCTCCACTGCTAAATGGGATGTCTGAGACCCCACAGCCTCCTCTTTTATAGTCTTCCTGGATTTTTCACTGGAGGTTCCTGCTTTACCTTTGCAACAAACCATAATATGCAAGTTTTACTACTAATATTGGAGAAAGGGAAGGGGAAAAAAAACCAAAGTACAGGACAGCACACTGCCTCAGACATTCAGGATTTGAGGTTTAAATGTTACCCTAAATCGCTCTGCGTGTTTGGAATCTGCATGTTCCCTGTGTGCTGTGTGGCACTCTCCTGTGTACTTATGATTTCTGCCTGCCGTCCAAAAATATGCAGTTAGTCATACTGGAGTCGCTAAATTGGCTGCAATGCCTGTGCCCTGTGACGGACTGGCACGCCGCCCACAGGGGGGCGCCAGCCGCGTGCCCTGTGACGGACTGGCACGCCGCACATAGGGGGGTGCCAGCCGCGTGCCCTGTGACGGACTGGTACGCCGCACATAGGGGGGCGCCAGCCGCGTGCCCTGTGCTGCCTGGCATATGCTGCAGACCCCATAGCGGATGAGTGATTACCGATCGGTTACCGTTTTGAAGCCTAAAAAGTGATCATGTTGTAACAGGTGGACACTTACTAGTTGTCGGTTTCCCAAAGAAGTTATGTGCCTTGAGGGAAGGTTTACTTTTCATCGTTTCCTGCCACAAACAGAAAAAATAAACATATCAAATAAGCTTCAGCACAGCAAAGACACGCTGATTTCATTCCTGACCACGTGACTCCATTTGCATTCAAAAGAAATCGCAATACCTGCAGCTTCAACGGCGCATTAAAAACACCATGACAGGTTACATGTCTTATTTATGAAAAAGAGTTTACACTGTAGTACAGCAATGAGCATAATGTGGTATTTATGCTTGGATTTTTAAGTATTACCAGTGTGTTTATTATTACTGTTACCTGGAAAGTAATCCTTAAACTTACTGTGGCAGTGTCCTCGTTCTCCTCCATTTTAACTTCCTTATTTGATTCCAGTGTCTTGGAAGTGCTCTTGTTAAACATTCCCATAATCCCCTTCTGCGGCTTCGCAGCTCCTTTATTCACTGCAGCAGTACCACCATTTACCACCGATGTCTTAGCCTCCATTTCCAGGGGTGCTACAGGTACTATTTCCTGACTCTGCCGTGGCACGTCCGAGGGGAGGGGGGCTGCACCGGTGCATCGGATGGCGCTGTACCTGCCGTGGGAGAGGTACACTGATAAGCCTCCTGCCTGGCATCGCGCCATGTCGGGATCACTGCCCGCCCGGGGCTGGAGATGAAGGCTGGCGATCTGCATAGTAAAGAATTACTGGGGAATCCAGGTTTGGTCTAACCTGATTAATAAAATATTAACTTGAAGAGTAAATTATGATAATAGTCCCCATTGCATTCTGGGAAACTAAAAAGTTAAACCCACAGAACAGCAGGGCTCAGTATCAGACTGGAGGATAAAGATCTGGATGCTGAAGGATGGATTACTTTCATCACTGGAGCGCAAGGAGTTTACGACGTGCCATCAGGACGTACTTGCAGCAGTTCTTTAAGTTCTCTCTCACCGCGTCATAATCAGTGCTGTAAAGCGGCCCACTGTCTTTCAGCACAGCCTTCTGAATGCTGTACACATGGATACTGACGGTTACGTCCATCTTCGACTTCACATCTGAAAAAGATTTCGGAGCCTCAGATTGTGTGTTTACGTCACTGCGACCCACGCATGGTCCTGATCGCTTCCCTGCTGCTGCAGATATTTCCAGTTAAACTGAAATGATTATATAATTAATGTGCCACTATAATTCTGAAAAATATCTCTGGAACTTCAAGCAGATGCTGCACTGGATTAAAAAAAAAAAAAGTTTTGGAAGGGTGTATGTCTGCAATAATTACAGATTATGATCTTAAGCTACTTTATATCTGACTAATTGCAGGCGGAGGTTTATACAATCTCCCAGGTTCATTAATCCATTCACAAAGTCTTTTTTACTTTTGTTGATTCAGTTGGTAGTGATTAGGGATAATTTAAAGCAAAAGGGGGGGGGGGGACCCAGACTAACCTTCAAGCTGATCTTCACGCACTACTGCCACCTTGTGACTCTAAAAAAGAATGACATGAGGGGGAAATGATAGGAAAACCCAGCTTAAGTCTCAGGATGTACTTCAGTGTCTCTGCCTTACATTTGGCATCAACATATAGTTCTCGTCATCCAATACTGCTACTTAAACATTAATAATATGGTTTGGGCAAAAAGAAGCTAACTTATTATACGTTCATTCTTATGACAGTAAAAATGATAAAACAATAGATATTGAACCAAATACACCATTAAATTCATTAATATTTTAATAGATCTAAAATGAAAAATCGTAATTGCCGTGTTTATTTTTATATTTCATTTTTTATTTACCTGTCTCTATTTTACTTATTTACAGCCTGCCTTTTGTCTTTTTTTTTCAGATAACACAATATAAATCGAGGAAAAACTCATAATTTCCTGCATTTAAGTGTCTGGCAGTGGGGATTTAACTTGAATTGGTGCCTCAAACTACAATGATCGACGGAAAATGTTGAGAGCAGGGGTAACGAACCTGATCTGTGGAGGGCCAATGGGGGTGCAGGTTTTGGGGATGACCTCTGAGTCAAGCAAGAACACTGGATGCCCAGGACTGCAGTTGAGAACCACTGCTTTATCACTGGCTGATTGAGAGGTCATCCCAAAAATCTGCACCCACAGCGGCCCACCATGGATCAGGTTTGCCACCCTGATCTAGAGCGGTGTTATTCAAACCAGTTCTCAGGGACCCCTAGACGGTTCAAGTTTTTGCTCCCTCACAATTCCCTGAGAGTCGGGAGGGAGCAAAAACATAGACCGTCTGGGATTTCCTGAGGACCGGCTTGAGAAGCACTGATCTAGAGGGAGTTCCAGTGCTTCCTAGAATTGGTTCCAGCCTCATGGATGACTTTCTTCCATGGATAATTAAAATGTGCCTTAAATACTAAAGAAAACAGAATGGACAGTGCAGCTAAAGCTAAAGCCATCTTTTTGCATAATGTGTTTCTTACCAGTCCAAAAACATGCTGAGGCTAATTGGACTTGCTAAATTGCCCGTAGGTGTGCATGTGTGAGTGTATGGTGTGTG
>JAODJX010000040.1:8240188-8251498 GCA_026776945.1 Isichthys henryi | reverse complement strand
TCACCTTTGCAGCTGCTTTTAAACAACCATTTAACTTCTTTCAACCTGTACGTCCATCATCTTACGGCTTACATTTTTTCTCCTTGTTAGCATTAATATCAGAGTACAACTGCTAGGACAGGAGTAGTATTTGTTGCACTTTGACGTTTTATGTTTCCCTTTTAGTTAAAATTAAAATGAACTTGTTCAACAACATTTATTTAAAAAATAAATTTAATAAATGTATTTGAAATAGATTCTTTTAAAAATACTCTTTGGTTTGTATTCAAAATATACAAAAAAAACTCAATTGAAACCGTCTCTCTTAAACTGTAATTTTTTACCCATTACATCCCCAGTATAAAACATAAAATTTTATAATTTAAAACTTTTGGATGCTGTTTTGGAAATTATCTCTAAGCCCAAGGCAGCAGTGCTACTAATACTAATATAATTCTAATATATACAGAAACCACCTCTAGAAATTTACATTGGCGTTTATTCTGCAGATTTCATGTAGGATTCCTATGCTATGAAAGAAACAAGGTTCAGTCGTCCCACTGTACTGTTACTCGATTGGGTTCCCAGTGGGTTAAATCAGACAGTCACTGGCAGCTCGTGCTAATCCCACATGCTGTCGGATTTAAAATCTCACTTTTCATATTTCTAGTTTCCGGTTGTTTCTTCAGATGTTCGCAGTAGACCTTGTTCTGTAAAGGTAGTTCTCGACTTCACAAGCTAATTCGTTCCAAATTATCACTCGTTAATCCAGAACTTGCAAAGTGGGCGGCGTTTTCCCTTAGAAACGTTATAAAAAATGATCACTTTGGTTCCAGTTAAAAAAAGATCATAAATATTTGCCAAATGAATGGTGACCGATATGGTACAGCAAGTCATTATTCTATGATGATGTACTAATCATACCAATAATCCCATTATTGTAAAGAGCGGAAGTTGCATACTGTAGCGTTAGTCATGTTGTATTATGTGTACACTGCCTTATGAACCACTTGCAATTATGACATTTATTTATTCTGCAGGTGCTTTAAAAACATTTAAAAATCTAAAATAGCAACTTCCTGTAACTTAATATGGTAATATCTCTGATTGTCGTACATTTATTCCTATGAAAAATCCTTTACTTTCTCATCAGACTCGCCAAGTTAACTGCAGCAGTTATGCTCTGTAAAGACGTCCCTGTGTATCTGTTCTCCACTTATGTGCCTACTCCCTTTGTGGTGAGTAAACCTACTTGGCTGAGCATCTCCCGTGTCATAGTTCTCTCACAGGGATATTTGTTGCTCAAAGGACAGTGGCTTTGTTGAGATGCATACGTTCATAGAGAAATTAGATCTGTAAAATGCTAATGGGTATCTGTCAGAAAGTATTATTAAAAGGGATAAATTTTAGTTGCTTATTAATAAATAATAGATCATTTAGGGTACTGCACTGGAAATCAGCCGGAATGTTTTGTCCTCCTGGAACAGCTTCTTCGACTTGGAACATGATCCATATGTGTAAAATCTATTGTTAAAATCTATTATTAAAATCTTCTACAGCCGTATGCAGTGAAAAAGCTGAGAGCGGCTGCAGGCGTGATGATCACCGCCTCTCACAACCCTAAAGAGGACAATGGATACAAGGTTACATTGTCAGCTCGGGCACTCCTTGCATTGTCTAGCGACGTTGATACCTACAGATTTACCTTACGTTTCCACTGGCATTACATCATCACTCATTGTGAATAGATGCACAGGCGTCAGGAACAATAATGTAAATGGGGATCTTTTTTTTTTTTCTTTAGGTCTACTGGGAGAACGGAGCTCAGATCTGTGCACCCCATGACAAGGAGGTTATCAGGTGCATAGAGGACAGCTTGGAACCCTGGGCTGAGTCTTGGAATGAGAACCTGTCTGATAGCAGCCCCTTGCGAAAAGACCCTCTGGAGGACATATCTAGGTGCTATATGGAAGAACTGGCTTCTCTTTGCTTTCACAGGTACCAGTACCTTGGATGTCACGAGAGGGAGAGAATAGTGATGGCAAAATAAAGCCTCCGGAACCACTTGCTGTATTTTCTGACCCCACTAGATGGTGGTTTCTGTTCAAAAATGGGCTCAAAGCAAACTAGGAGCACCATCTAGTGGGGTCAAAAAATGCAAATGCAGCAAATGGTTCATGAAGCTTCATTGAGCCGTCACTAGGAGAGAACGTCATATCTGTCATTTAAGTGTCCAGTGAAAACTCTTCCTGTGGTACCTGAAAGTTTGTGAGCTCATTAGCGTTTTCTCTATTTCTGCGTTGTAAGACTTAAAATATCATATTTTCATATGTCGTATAAGAGATCCAATTTAAGCAAATGAAACAAAAATACATACTCCTTTATTTACTAAGGAAAATGATACAGTTCTACTTATTTGTATTTGGAAAACAAATGAGAACTTTGCTATTGAGGATCCAGGCTTATGTTCTTGTAATAAGGCAGAGCCTCTCACCTAATTGTCATCTCATTGATGGAAACATCAGAGTTGAAATTCCTCTTCAGAACACATAATACTTTTTTATGCACACATATGCAGAACTCGATCATTTTCCTGAACAAATAAAGTAGCAAGTATAACGATCTGTGTCATTTGTTTAACTGGGGTCTCACTATCTAGTTTTACGATTTGGTTGAAAATCTGATCACGTCGTAGGTCATATTTATGCAGAACCAGAGGAAATGCTAAAGCAGTGTTTCGCAGTCTGTTCCTTGGGGACCTGTAGACAGCAAAAAGGTGGGTCATCTGGCAGGGAGCTGGGAGGGATGAAAAACATGGACCATCTGTGGGTCCCAGAGGATAGAGCTGGGAAACGGCATTCTAAAGAGTTCATGTACTTTCTAGCACGACTGTGTATTCTTGCCTTCTTCTTTTTAGGGAGCTGAACTGCAGAACGACGTTGAAGTTTGTTCACTCTGCTTTTCATGGAGTTGGGCACAACTATGTTCAGATGGCCTTCAGAGAATTTGGCTTTTCTCCACCAATCCCTGTGCCTGAGCAGATGCTCCCCGATCCAGAGTTTCCCACAGTCAGCTGTCCCAATCCAGAAGAAGGAGAGTCTGTATTGGTGAGTGAATGAACCTGCATTGCCTACCTCTCATTCTATAAATATATATACACACACACACAAATCTCAAGTGTGGAGCCATAAATATTTGCTTTTACTTTTACAATATTTACTAACCAAATGCCCTGCAATCACAAGTAGCTATAACTATCGCTAACTTGTCAGGCAGCCCTGTTTATCGTTAACCAAAAATACAGGCCTAATCCTGACTGCTGTTCTCTTCGCCTGAAATCTTGCATCTCGAATATTTCGGTTTACTTTCACACAAGTGCATACCACATTCAGTTCTGTTTTTTTTAAATGCCAATGTGCTTCTTTTGGTCTCGTCGTAGGACCTCTCTTTTCGCCTGGCTGAGGACGAGGGTGCTAGGATAGTTCTGGCCACTGACCCAGATGCGGATCGCTTGGCTGTTGCAGAAATATGTGACAAGTATGCCTAGACGTCTGATTATATGGTCTGTTTATTAGGGTGTCCTGTGTCCTAAAAAGATCATTTAAAAATCTGCTTTTAGTCCTTGGGCTGCAATCTAATAGTCAAACTCAGGCGTGACCAGCATGGCGCCTGCGGGCACCAGGCTGCCCCCAAGCACCACATGAGTCACCTGCGGACCTGTTCTAAAAATAGCGCAACTCACCAGTGAGCAGCGTCTAAAATTAAATTTTATCCTGTTTGCTATTCTTCTTTAATCACATTTGTGTTTATATAGATTTGAAAATGACAATATCTGAAAAAAGAGCATTTAAAACATATTTATTATACATAATTTAAGAAGAGTGTATCAAACTGGCAGCCCTTCGTGTGGCTCAGTACCCGTGAAGTAGCTCTCAGTTTCAAAAAGGTTGGTGACCCCTGGTCTAACTACTTTATGAAGACCTTCACTTTCGTGATTAACGAGTCTAACATTTGTGCCACAGGATCATTTAATGCTTTATTCCATAGGATCTTAATATGATCACCTAATCGTTTATCAGTTTCAATTGGTTCTTTTGGTTAATTACTGTGTGTAGAAGTGTGGGTTATATAAAATAGCAGAACCCAAGCAGCAGAATGTTCCATCTCTCTACTCCTTTTCTGGATGTAATTCAGCGCAAATAATTTATTCGCGGACAGTTGGATGGATATACAGAATTGCACTGCATGAATCACAGCAGAAAATGTTTTTAGGTTTTCTTCAGCCGTTTGGTTATCAGCATAGTGGTCCAGGGAAGAATATCGACTGCTAGTTTGCCTGATTGTTGTGTATCATTCCAGCGGGTGAATGATTTGTTGGTAAGTCTGTCCCCCTTGTGTGTAAGCAGCCGATGGAGGGTGTTTACAGGCAATGAGCTGGCGGCACTGTTGGGCTGGTGGATGCTGCTGAACTGGAAGGACCAGCATCCTGACGCCGCAGACACGGAGAAGATGTACATGCTGGCCACCACGGTGTCCTCGAAAGTCCTCCAGGCCTTCGCACGAATCGAAGGCTTCCACTTTGAGGTGACTCTTTCAGAGAGCAGTCCCAGATTAGAAACCATTTAGGTCCTTAACAAAATGTGTTTTGACCTTTTTATTTATTGTGATGGACAACTGTTAAGGATCCCGTATTCCTTCTTGCGGAGATGCAATTAGATTTACGTGGTTATGGTAACTTGTCATTGACAGGAAACCTTACCAGGCTTCAAATGGATTGGGAATAAAATCCATGAACTCGAAAATAAAGGAAAGGTGGTTTTGTTTGCCTTTGAGGAATCCATAGGTATGTGTTGAATACTGACATCAAATGGTCAAAAATACTGTAGAATCCTGGGCTAGTTAAGGGTGCATTCAATTCTATTTAATATAGTGAAGTAGGGCAGTCCTCCCCACTGTGGATTTCAAACCCTCATTTCCCATTTTGCTAATTAAGATTTAGTTACGATCAACTGTTTAAGAATTGGGCCATTGAGAATCAGTCTTAGCATGAATAAAAGGTGTTCATGTGAGTATATTTAGTAAATTGCAATAAAAAATGTGCTTCCATGCCTTTACATTATTGAATATCTATGTTGTTTTCTGCAACAGATTAGTTAGTCTAATTAAGATTTGCTTGGAATGAAATGTTCTTGTTATGTTCTGCCTCTTTCTGAGCTTGTACCTGTATGGTTTGTTTCCACTGGGGTGAAGGGTTCATGTGTGGAAGCATGGTTCCTGATAAGGATGGAGTCAGTGCTGCGGTTGTGGTGGCAGAGATGGTATCCTATCTGAATGACAAGAACCTCACCTTGAGCCAGCAGCTGGAGAACATTTATGAAATGTAAGACCTGTGCTTTCCTGTTTGTCTTCATTGTTGTGAGACTGGTGCTGTAATAAAAGACATGTGATGGCTTATCTCTGTGATATTTAATATACAGTCACCCCTTCAAATTCACAAGGGTTAGGGGTGGAAGATACCCCCCCAAATGGCCCATTATTAAAAATGCAAAATTAACGGCATCGAAAGTATAAAAGTTACCGCAAGAAATATGAGATTCCATGGTCACAAAGACAGTTAATGCGTGAGTGAGGTTGATTGTCGAGACTTTGCGGTGTACCTCAGCCAAAACGTTTAATATTGACAATGTAGTATGTAAGTACACTAACAAATATTACGTATTACTTATATTTTTATATTATATGATTTTGTGTGATCCAAATAATTTTCAGTATTGTGTAGTGATGGGCAAATGAAGCTTCATGAAGCATTTGTTGTATATAGAGTTTACTTTGGGACATGCTTTGAGCCCTTTAATGAACAGAGAGCACCATCTAGTGGGGTCAGAAAACACAGCAATTGGTTCATGAAGTTTAATTTGTCCTCCACTAGTATGTGTGTGTGTATGTATATATATTTGGCTTTCACCTCATCTGTGAGTTTGCGATATTTTGGCAAGCTCCAAAAATAATCCCATTTTAATTACTCATGCCCTGCATGGGAATAACCAAAATCACGAATGTCAAATATCTTGAATCTGGAGGGACAACCGTACATTCATAAGTCACAGAGACGTAACTTGTAGTCTGGCTCACGTTATCGTATTTTTCCCTCTGGGTTGCTTGTGTCTTTCAGTTACGGTCTCCATATATCAAGAACATCCTACGTCATCTGCCACGATTCTCCCACCATCAAACGAATATTCTCCGGGCTTCGTAATTGGGACGGCAAGGAGGGGTATCCGGATTCTTGTGGAGGTTACAAAATTACACACGTCAGGGATGTGACTACAGGCTATGACAGCAGTCAGCCCAACCATAAATGTGTAAGTGCGACAGCAATGTGCGGATGTTCGTATGTCTGTATGTGTATTTCATATTTTCTTTTTTCTTTGCTACAGGTTCTGCCTGTGATGAAGAGCAGCCAGATGATCACCTTCACCTTTCAGAATGGCCTTGTAGCCACACTGAGGACAAGTGGGACAGAACCCAAAATCAAATACTATGCAGAGATCTGTGCACCTCCTGGAAGCAGGTTAGCTTATGTAGCATATATTCTTGCAAAGTTAACCGTCAAGAAACTATTCATTCCTCTTAATGATGTTTTTCTCTGGTATATTGTACTTATTGATAATAAAAGGGTATATCTTTACAACCACTCCTTGTTTGCGACTACCTTGATTTAACCCTTCATAAATACGAGAGTAATAAAAAAAAATACTTTACTCAACCAATTCACACATCTATGGCTAAATGTTGAAGACTTAAAGAGATCTTTGAAGTAGAATGTACAAAATCTCGTTTAAAAATTCACTTTACGAAGAATACAAGGAATCAAGTACGGAAGGATGAAATAATTGTAGCTAGTGCCTTGATTTTCACTTAGAGACCATTTTGCTTAACACACTGGAATGGAACTTGCTCGCTAATTAAGGAGTGGTTGTTTTGCATTTTTGAGTATTTGAGATAAAGAATCGTTAAAAACAAAGTCATCATTGCTGCATAACCCATATAACACGTTAATATTTTCCTCATTTTTAAGGGATGTTTCCGGTCTGAAGGAGGAACTGCTTAAGGTAACCGGAGCTCTGGTCGAGGAGTTCCTTGAACCTGACAAGAACAACCTTGTACGCCGATCTGTCTGAGCACCGGTGCCCCTGTCCATCAACTTATTTTAATGGTCTGATTTTTATTTTGTTGTGTTATTGGGACTGCAAGTGCCCTCCTGTGTTGTCGTGTACAATGTGATGGAAGTTGCTTGCAGTTTCTGTTAATTTGAGGTGTGCTTTCTACAAGCCATACTGCAGATTCAAAGTAACGCATCTATGTATTGTGCATAGTAGATTTTTAGTTTGTAATACAGGATTCAGTTTCATGAATCAGTCATGATAGGTCAACTTAGGGAAGTCCACCTCTGCAAGGTTCACAGTTGTTTTGAGTAAAATAAGGCCTGGTCAGCTTTTGCTCATAACCACATGTATCCTGCTGTCATTTGTCTCTCCATTTAACCACAACAGTGGTGAACAATTTTGTTTCAATTTCAATCCAGCCCTTTCGTTTGTTACTGGAGACAAAATCATTTTCATTTTTCCAATATTGATTGAATACGAAACCTGTTGCGTTTCCAAGTGTGTTTAAAACTTGCTGCGCAGTTGCAAATACATACAGGTTCATTGTTGACGAATCATATTCACTTATGTCCTCTATGACATTCGGATATATCACAGACTAGATCACAGCTACCATTTTCACTGTTGGTGGTCAAGCTGTCTGTCACATCTTAAATATTTTTAGCACAGACCGCATATTCGTTGCATTTTCAATCCATGAAAAAGACATGATGCAGCCATAATTCATTATCATCCCGTAGGGAGAAGCTGGTCTCTTTGTTCCGGTCTGGCGGTGGGAGCTACAGGATATGAAATGAATACTATTGATATTGCACATTAGAGAACCAAAGATCCTAAACAATTCAGCTTTCTTCAGCTGAAACCAGAAGAGGTCTGAAAACAAGAATCAAACTGTGATGTCCTATACTCTGCATGCATACATTGAATACTGACCACTTCCATGATACTCAAAAACCAAGACTGCTGACTACATGTGCTGCCTTCTCATAATAAGATCCAAAACGCACTGCAAGTTGCAGTGTGACATTTTGCACTGAAATAAATCGAACCTTCAGGATTGTATGACCCCCAAATGATGTAGTAAAGAATTTTCCCAGTCATTAAGCTGAAAATGACAATCATAGTGAGCACTTACTTTAGTGCGTTATTGTGGATTTTGTGTGATGTGATTAATCAGTGATAGGATTGTTCCCCAACTATTTTTACATCATCTCCCTAAAAGCATTTCAGACTATATGTATATTTCACCTGTATGATTTCAGTATTTTAAACCCCACAGGCAAGTAAATTGTTATTAAATACTGTTTTTGCTGTTAAACAGCAGCAGTCATTTGTATCGCTAAGTGTAATTTAAGATGACAAAAGCAGATACACAAGGCTCAGATATAATCTGGTACTTTCCGTTATTCATTTTTTTCCTTTATGCTTGTTTGGCTGCAAATAAAAATCAAGCCTTTCTACATAAATAAGAGCGATTTATTTTTCCAAATATATGACACAACTGAATTTGTACATATAGAAGGAAAATTCAGGCGCCTGTCTCACCATGACCGTCTACTGGAAATGTGGATGGATGGATGGCTGGATGGATAGATGTATGAAAGTGATCGTTTTGAAGGGGGACACAGATTTAAGTATACACTCAATATGTAAAAACAAAATTCACATATTATATGGTGCTTAATAGTCAGATAAGTCTGTGAAACACTCCGAAATACTGCTTTTTTTATACTTTTGTTATTATACTACATGTCAGTTTACAAAGTTTCTTTCCCATTGGCAAAAAGCAGTTATGTATATTAACTATTTACAAGTATGACAAGCATTGGGTGTTAGAGCTGCTATTATTTGGGACTTTAATACAATACATTTAAATAATTAACAGTGCTGAGTCTTAGAGGAGATTTATACTGAAATCAAAAATGTTGGATTAGGTATTAACACCTCAAGGGTAAAATCTTAGAAGACCATGGTAAGGTGAGATAGCTGGTGATGGAACTGAAAGTGACTGAATGTATGTAAGATGCTCACGGTTCCAGCTTTTTTTCAGTAGCAGCTATTGTACTTCAGTAAACCAAATGTCATGTTGCAGTGCACTGTGATGATTGCTCAACATTGGCTTTAGATGCAAGCACTTGAAGTCCTGCATTGGAACGAACGTCTGATTTGTTTTTGGTTCCTGCAAAAATGCAAAAAAAAAAAAAAAATGTATTTCCTAATTTAAAGATTTTACACCATTGTAAAAGTAGCACTTTATCATTTATTTATTTTATTAATGGTAATCTAAACCAGGATTGTAAGGCTGTATATTTTTTTTCAAGGCTTCTGGGCATTTCTCTGGTTCCTGATAGTTTGAACATTGCTCATTCTTTGATTTAATGCTTTTTTAAATGTAGCGATGGCCAAATGAAGTGTCATGAACCATTTGCTGTATTTTCTGATCCCACTAGATGGTGCTCTTGGTTTACTTTGTGATATGCTTTGAGTCCTTTTATGAACAGACAGCACCATCTAGTGGAGGCAGGAAATACGGCAAATGGTTCATGAAGTTTCATTTGGCCATCATTATTTTAATGGCTGGAACTTTAGTCATTACATTCTGTGTAAAAGTGTAAGTGGTTCATTCAGTGAAAAATGCTGCAGTGGAGTCTCACTGGAACCACTATTCTAGTTTGCCGAAATATTAAACGACACGACATGCTCCTCTTAGAAAGACCGTAGGTTTGCACTGTCTGTTCGCAAGTTAGGGGTGAAGTAGTCACAATCTCATGTCTTAGCACAGTGTTTCCCAAGCTAGTCCACATTTTTACTCGCTCAAAGCTCCCAGCCAATCAAGGACACCAAAATCCTTGCGGAGTTGTGCTGGAAGTTGGGTGAGAGAGAAAATATGGACTGTCTGAGGGGTCCCCAAGGATTGGGTTGGGAAACACTGTCTTAGCACTTAATTTGACATATTTGAGGTACAGTATACAGATTTCTTGGTGACTAGAAAACACTATTACATTTACAGAAATTAGATCTTAATGCGTATGTTCTGTTGTATTTTCAGGAATACGATGGCATTTTTAGACTGATGGTAATATGTGGGATGTTTATTAAATTATGAATTTCATGCATTTTACCATTTTCCTTTCAGGGCAATAATTGATACATGGAAACATTATAATTACATATAAATGCTTTCTCCAAAAAATATAACTAATATTTATTTTTTCTGAATATGATGAAATAATTATTTGTGGATTGTATGTGTGTCCAGCTGAGTAATATACCTCAAACTGTTACGTCTATTTACGGTAGATCATCCTTTTATCTTTTTGAAATATGGTGATCCTACTTTCTTGCAGAATTGCCAGATTGATTGTTGCATGGTAATGTGTGAATTTCCTGCCTTGTTTTGCTGTGGTTACTAAAGAGATGCTCAGCACTGAACAAAGTACTTCACAAATAATTAAAACAAAAGTTAAAACAATTGTTGAAAGGTGAATTGCTTTATTACTACACAGGTGCCAGTGTTCTTTTTTTAACACACACAAACAAATTCATTGTATCACACCTCTGCACTTAAGGGAATTTAATGGGGAATTTCGGCTGTAGCAAAAATGCTTAACAATTGAATAAAAATGTTTTTTCTACTTGTACATGATAAAGATCATTAAGAATATTTTTCCCCCCTGTGAATCTGTAGAATTTGGTATGAACTATGCTATTAAAAAGATTTTTAATTGTGTGGAAAACCTGTGAAGTACCTTAGATAAGTGTTTCTCAAATCAATTCTCAGGGACCTTCAGACGGTCCACGTTTTTGCTCCCTGGCAGGGAGCTGGGAGAGAGCAAAAACATGGACTGTCAGGGGGTCCCTGAGGACTGGGCTGAGATTCACTGCCTCAGATAATATTTCAGTGTTCCACTGATACGTAAACTGCTGCATTATTCTGATCATTTCGGCACTAGTGAGGAAAACTACAGCCTTGAGTGACCTCTACTGGTCACAATTAATATGTGCAAACACCAAGGTTAAAAATTAAAGTAAGAGCATCACTGCCGGCTAATCAAATGATGCTCCTCAAGGGCCGAGTGCTGCTGATTTCCCAGCCTTCCTTTACCTGTGAGTCAGGTGGGAAGCCTCTGGCCAATCAGAATCAGTCATTATTAAACTACCTACC
>JAODJX010000040.1:8158718-8172939 GCA_026776945.1 Isichthys henryi | reverse complement strand
CCATCACTGATCCACCCCCGAGCTGCACTCTGGGCACACGACGGTCTGGGTGGTAAGTCTCACTGGGGCTTCTCCACTCCATAACTCTCCCGGATGCGGGAAAGACGGTGAAGGTGGACGAATCAGATAATGATACATGTTTCGCATCCCGTCCATGAACATTGACCCTGTGTTGCAGTTTTAGTGGAAACGGGAGAGTCAGTTCTGCAGCGAGTTGAGCAGCTGTGGTTTTATGCTTTTTGGATACAATCCGGGTTAGTACCCAGACGTCCCTTTCAGACAGCTTCCTCTTGCATCCACAGTTACTGCACTTGTATGTGGTCCGTCCTTCGTGGTGGTATGCCGACATTACCCTGGATACTGTGGCTCTCGATACACCACAAAAACCTGCTGTCCTGGTCGCAGATCAGCCAGCGAGACCCGCACCAACGATTTGTCCTCTTTTGAGCTCTGATATGTTCCCCATTATGTTGTGCAGATTGTAACATTTTACATGTAGCTATCGTAAGCTATTGACTTTTCTGCTTTGTCATGTTTGATTATTTGTGAGCCACTGCAGGGATCTTCATTATAACAAAAACAAAATCCTCTTATATAAATAAATCATCCTCTGTTGTTCTTTTACTTGTTTTACTTACATCATGCTTTTGGTATATTAATGGACAATTAATTAGGTACAGCAATAGACAAAGTGAAATAAAAATGACAGGTGTTTCCTGTTGCACCATAATAAACTCGGAACATTACTGGCAAGTTTGGCCGTTCCAATAAAATAAACGGGCCCAAAATGAACAGCAATTTTCACCTACATATTGCTACATTTTTCCTCATACACAGTAAATGGTGTTTACCACAAAAAACTGACAGACACACAAATTTAGATATTGCTAAGCACTTTTCAGAATCTTGCTACATGTACTCACACAAAAACATAAGGAAAAAAAGGTAAAAATTAACAGCTAAACTAAACATGATTTTTACAAAGCTTTAAAATTTTCTGGAAACTGTGAAAATGATGAGTAGGTGACAGGTGTGCAATTAAAGTCAGTGTTTCTCTTTGCTTATGCAAACATACCCATTTCGTCGAAGCATGAAAAGGACATTTTAAACCTGCATCTATACTATGAATACGTAACAGCGTAGGTCAAGTTGTCCTCTTTTGTAAAAATAGTCACCTGTCCTGCGGCATGCTTGAATGTGTGAGAGGACAAATACTTCCTTTCTGTAGCTCACCTTTTTTCAGAGACAAAACCAGAGCACCCACAATAAAGCAGTCATACATAAAAGGTACTGTTCTAATATACATTAAATTGGATATTTCTGCCCCATCTGGTATGAATTTGGCTTCCGAAATGGTTAAACTCAATAATCATTTACACCTGCAGTCTTTCTGTCGATTATTTAAACTTACCCAGCTCAGTCCTGGGTTTGGTAACATATCCCTATGCAGTATCCAATTCCCAGTTCCCCTCCTTTTTTTGAATTGGCGTTGTCTGCTCCAGTTGTCTGTTTAGCTTAACATCCTGTATTCTGTGAGCTGCGTGGATCTACAACTTCATCCATTTCATCTGTGCACACAGTCAACAGCACCCAGTAGAACCAGAACTGAGGACTCAGAGACTGGCATATCAGTGAATGACAAAAGTCTAGGCCAGTGTTTCTCAACCCAGTCCTCGGGGACCCTGAGTCGGTCCACGTCTTTGCACTCTTCCAGCTCTCTGCCAGATAGTGCACATTTTTGCTAGGGAGCAAGGATGCAAAAAAACGTGGACTGTCTGGGGTCCCGGAGGACTGGAATGGGAAACACTGCTATAACCTATAACCAAAGTAGGACAGTGGTTATGGACTGAATGTGAAACCACAGGGTTTTAGGTCTCACCCATTCTGGGTCAAGGACTGTTCTAGTTATCCTTTCTGTGAGTGTGTGGTGATTAAGCTGTTTAGTAGGGGAGGCAGGTGGGGCTGCAAAGGAGGGTGAAGTTTGGGTAATTCCAAGGACCGTGAGTGAGAGGGACCCTAATTAATTTGTAACATAACTGGATTGGTCTGGGTCGAGGGCCCAAAATTTCTAGACATGCCCCTACATCTCACTCCAAACCAAAATTATCCACACCTGTCCTGCCTTTCTCCATTTATGTTGTATGCATTTCTGTGTGATTTCAAATGAGGAGTGACAGAAACTGCAACACTCCCCCCCCCCTCCCCACCCCGAAAAAATGGTGTTCTCCTGTTTACTGTTCTGTTTTGTCTTGTTCTACTTTTTTTCTGATAATGCAAAACAAGTCTAAATAAAATTGTTGTTACAAACTTCCTGTGACACTGACATACGGATTTGTTTACTTTCTTCGTACGTTACGTCTGGATTTAGACCATAGTATCAATAACCACTTGATGATTTGTCCCAAAAAGAATTTGAACAACAGATGTATATCTTTTAAATATAATTATTCAAATGTTACACAATAAACCTTATGAAAGACAAAGAAATATGACTATAAGAATAACAAATGCCCTGAGCAATGGTCTTAAACTATACTAAATACCACTTAATTCAAGTCCATTTTCATTCATACACACATTACAGTCAAAATTTTACAAGCAAATTTGTGTACACTGAAGTACTTTTTGATTTTTTTGACACTTTTTTTTTTCAGATTCTGTCAAAGAAACCTGTATGATTTTTAATAGAAATAGACGAGGCCATTTCCAAGCTCCAAAATGCTAACTCTAAATAACTGAAAAAAGGAAGATAACAGACTTTATTCCAAGAGCAACTATTCGCAAAACACATAATGGATTTTTGTGATTCCGAACATTCCAAGCAATATCAAACTGCCGGGAATTAGACAAAAAGACATATCAATGCAATTTGCGAAATTGGAAGAATTACGACAATGAGAAGCCCGAGAAGTCTGGGCTTCCTGGAAGGTGAATCCGAGGTTTTATTAAATTAAGTTTCTGCTGGGGGGGAGGGGGGGGGGTTGCGTAAGGCTCTTGAATGACTATGATCTGCAGGGCGTCTGGAAATTAAGAGAGGCTGCTGAGCTCTTACTATACTCTGTTTCATTAAAGGTTTCTCCAATATCAGAACTGCAGATTAATAATTAACATTCGCACAATAATGAAGTGAGTCCATTTTCAGTCATCCTTCATGCCTTTTATAACACTGACGATGTGTTTTATGAAAGATGAAATACACCACGCAGAAGTATACATGCTTAAAAATCTGTTTGCTCTAAGTCCCTCCTTAGGAGAGAGGGCAGGGTATGTAATATGAGCATACTGAGGACAGGTGAAATTGCCTTGTGCACCTATTTTAGCTTATGGTATTGCTCTTTCACAAACGTGCCTCTGGTCTGAGCCAATCTTTACTCAGCATAGCCAGTGCTTCACATGTAGTCAGCTACTGACCCAATGTTAAGGTGTGTTACTGATCCACATAAATCAGGCGGTTGCTAGCAGATCTGAGATGCTGTTATTAGACAAGACCCATTTAATGCACAGAAAGAACATAAAATTAAGAGAGGATCAGAATCATCAGATATTTGATTCCTCGTCCTTAGCAGTGGCACTTGCAGTAACTTTCCGACTGCGATGGCTATCGAGGGCCAGTTCTGTGTATGGGGGGGAGGGGAGGCAGAGGAATAATGTAGTATTGCTTTATTAATAAACAGCAGAATCCCCCTTTGAAACTGATTCAAAAATGAATATGGGAGGAAAATTGGCTATGACAGAAGGAAGACTCCTCTGTGCCAGTTTTTATAATAAATCAGGATTAACATATTCGTGATCACCCTAAATTTTATATATGATGTTTATGTATTAAGATCCCCACCCTGGGTTATTCCCTGCCTGGGCTCCGTACCCCAGCAACCCTGAATAAGACAAACAGTACAGAAAGTGAACGAATGGATTTTTAAGTTAACATACCTGTTATCTGCGATCATTGTTGGACGTGATTTTGATTTTGTACTGGATCTGACTGGAATACATCATTTCCTTTATCACTTCATTTAACCAGAAACGCAAATGAGGACATCTGGGCTATTAGACACATGAATACATTTAACTTAATAGTCACTTTTTATTCACCCAGGGCCAGATTTGGGTGTTCTGTCACCTTAGGTGAGATTCTACTGAGAGTTAATTTATATTAAAAACATTGGTATCGCTTTCGTAGAACATTCATAATCAGCATGTAAGTATACCATAACATCCTAACATATTTAAGCAGCTTTAATAAACATTAATATCAAATATTATATGTTAACAAACATTATAATCATAATATTTGTTCTTTATGCATATTAAAGCTGGTAAGGTACATTCGGATGTTAAGGTATACTTACGTGCTGAGAATGAATGTTCTATGAATGCATTATGAATGCATTATGAATGCATTATGACGGTGCAGTTAATGTAAAGCGATACCAATGTAACATCCTAATGTACCGTAACAGCTTTAATATGCATAAATAACAAATATGATTATAATGTTTGTCAACATATAATATTTGTTATTAATGTTTATTAAAACTGTTTAGATATGTTAGGATGTTAAGGTATACTTACATGTTTCTTATGAATGTTCTATGAATGCATTATGAATGCATTATGAAGGTGCAGTTACTGTAAAGCGATACCAAAATATTTTAGTAGCACAGAGGATCTGGCTATAGTTATGTTAATGATATGTCATGTAAAACAACATTATTGCATTCATTACTGTTTATTAACTTTGACATGTGCTGCAGTAAACTTTCATCCAGATAAATAGTCCTCCAATTTTTGCTGAGCTCCACAACATTCTGCTCTCTGCATGATTTGTTAACTTTCCCCTTATAACATTCATCCATCTCAGGGTCTGCAGTAGGAAGCTCTGCGTTATGAACACAGTCAGTCTCTGAATCCTCCTTTGGCCAATTGTGAGCAATGAAAAATCTCTGAGTTAGCAGAAGCAGTAACTGTAACAAAGTAAAAGCTTAACCCAGAATGAGACCCTATGAGGGATCAGTACTATCAACATGCACAAGAAATCCATACTCTTGACTGGTTACTGTCACTTCAGCAGTTAACCTGTCTGCGATATTTTTACATTACCCTGAACACAAGACCTGCCCCCCTTATATTAATGCCCTCAATTAGTTCAGACTGAATCAATGTTTACATGTTGCTAGTGTCAACCAACATTGAAGTACAGACATGCTGAGTAATTCGGGCCATTTTACAGGACATGACGCAAATTTGAAGGATTAAGTCAGAGATGCCCCCGGCATGATGAAAGATAGCAAATCAGCTACACTAGAGCAGTGTTTCCCAATCCGGTCCTCAGGAAGCCCCACATTTTTTGCTCCCTCCAACCACCCTACCAGGGAGCAAAAATGTGGATTGTCTGGCAAAAAGCTGGGAGGAAGCAAAAACGTGGACCGTCTGGGGGACCCCGAGGACTAGGTTGAGAAGCACTGCACTAGAGGACTGCCCAGGTGTTAACTGTAAGGCTGCTGGTACCTGTGAGCTTGTGTATGTCACCCCAAGGGAAAAACTCCAACAAGATTGGACTCATAAATCCACTTTGGCACGTCTGTCAGACTCAGCACAACGCCCACTAAGCGTGAAGCGGCTGCCAACATTACTACTCCAGTGCCAGTGACTGCCAGCACTGTTTTTTCCTCCAGTGAAATCTGCATCTTCACCTGCGCACTCAGTCAGACATTCAGCTCCAGGGGCATTTCCTTTGGCAGGCCTCTACCTATTCCTAGCCATCCAAGTTAGCTTCATTAATTTTGTGGTTTTCCAAAATTGCTCACTTGAGAGATTGACGTGTCATGTATGTAATTTGTATCCATAGCTGTGTAAGCTTCATCACTTTCAGCTGGCCGATTCCACACATTTCCCATTGCTCTGGTGGCCACTAACAATTCTCTGTAGTTCTTCTGAATATTGTCAGCTGTAGTAGTTGAAGGTCCAGAGTCACTGGTTAGTGATGGCACCAACTGCTTGTAGTCACGCAGGTCCTGCTATGTTTCTGGCAGCGAAAACCTCATATGTCTGGTGGATTGTCACAGCACTGTTGCTCTTACTAACAGCTGAAAAGCTTCTTGCTTCTGCTGAGGTAGCTGATGATAGTCAGAACTCGCTCTTAATCCTCCTGGGTGCCGTTGTTGCCATTTGGAATCCGTGTAACAGTTCCATCTCTCTCCATCTCTGCTGTTGCTTCTCCGCTCTCTTCTCATCCCTCTCCATCATAACTTTCATTACCTCCCTCAGCTCCAGAATTACAGAGAGCTGGTCCAGTTCCCTCCAGCTTTCTCACATTACTGCAGTAGAAGACATTAAAATCTCATGATGCTCCACGTCAGCATCTTGCGGTGTCGATGAATTCTCTGTATCATTCCCCACAACCTGCCTCATCCATACATTTCTTGGTACTACGTATTTAACGAGCCTTCACTGATCATGGATCCCACTTCTGAACCCAAACAACATATACAGCAGCTTGAAAATGTGATCTTGGTTTTTTTTTTTATAAAAAACAAAACTTTTTATTAGGCTTGAAAATTTCAACAAGCTGATGCTCTTTGGCCAGTTTTTCCAAGACTGGGCAAAGGTCCAGTAATGAATTGCTTATATATGCTAATAACACCCTCCCTCTATAAGAAATTTAAGTTGACGCTATTCCCTAAACACTCTTCTAATAATAACAGACTAATAACATGATGTTAATCATGTTGAGCATGAATATACTTAAGGATCATGGTCTCATTTGAGGCTGAAAAAAGTCTCAAATTTTGAAAACATTGCTAGACATATTTTGGCTCTAGTAGTGCCCATCATATCTGTCAATATCTGGAGTCTGCTTCTGAAAATAGACACATTCTCTTTCTCTACATGGGAATAATATATTTTCTTTTGAAAGTAAAATACTCACTTTATATACTATGTTACACTCTTGAAGTCTTCTGAATATTTGTAGCATACAAAAATGAGTCCTACAAAAAGTACCGTCATGCTTCAGAATATGACAGCAAGATGATACCTAATTCTGAAGACCTCTTTCATCTGCACCCTTCACAGAAAATCTGCAATTAAAGTTTTATAACCTCAGTAAGCTACCAAGAAGTGCAATGGGTATAGCGCAGATGTCATATGAAACGGCATCTGAATTAACCAATAGAGGTGTAGAATAATGTTTATATCCTAAACAAAGGGCACTGTGTTGTAGAAAGCATTGTGTACACTGCTAAGAAAATACAAGTGAGATAAAAGCAGAAAAATGGGGACTGTTTCACAAAAGCGCAAAAACACCTACTCAAAGATTTAGATCACGTAAAATACTCATTACTGTCAGATAAATTCTTTTGACTTACATAACAGATTGTTTCATTTTAGTTTCTGTTGCGTAGCTTGAAAACGCTTCCTGGTTCATCTTCATTTCTTTCTGCCATTACATGTTACACTCATAAGAGTTACGTTACACTCATAGGAGTTACGTTACACTCATAAGAGTCAAACAGCACTGGTCTCTAATCTCGGCGGGAAATTAAATAACAGCTCTCATTGAATGTGTCTTACAAGGGCGCTGTAGTGCTATGCTGGGAGAGCACAGTCCCAGAGCAGAGTCACCGAGGAAGGCTAATTAGCCTCTAGCTCACGGGACTTCATGAATGGGGTTCTCTTAAAAACTGCAGTCACATGTCAAATGAACAGAAAGTCTGTCATTATGTTTACTTGTCAATGCTACACACAGACAGTCCCTGGATTCGACTTAGGGACAACTCATAGCTATGAATGCCTAATATATTGAAAATTTTAGTTAAATACAATGGTTAGTAATAACGAATGCACCCACTACCATGTGATGTGATGCTCGTGAAAACATTGCGCAGCTTCAGCGGTCCGTCAGCTCAACTACAGTTCAGTACCATGTGTAATCACTTATTATGTATTATCATCCTCCTTTAGGGTTTAGCTCTGAATGGCAATAATGAGTGTAACTTAAATATATGACAGTAATCAAGGAATGTGAAGATTCTATGACACGGAAGTAAAGATTCTCATTAGAACAATCTACACCATATTTCCTTTCCTTTTCCTGGTAATTCTGCATTTAATGTACTAATCTTTTTTTTTCTTTAGGTTTTTTTTTGTTGACACAATCCCAAAGTAGGCTATTTAAATAATCCCAAGGATGCTACATTGAGCTGAGGCCAGATAACTATGCCGACCACTGCAATGTCCTAATGCTATTTTCAAATATTAAAATTAGTCAAATTAAAATAAAAAAATACAATGTTTACAGAAGTTTTCAAAAGCCCATATTTCTGCAGTCGGAGGGACGTCGTGTAGCTTGTTACAGTATATATGTTCTGTAGTAAAATGTAAATATTGAACATTTCTCTATGCTTTGTGACATTTATAAAAACTGAGGCTAATTCAGATTCAGGTCCACTTTGGGGATATCTGATCGCACCAAGGAACCAAAATTGTAATGGTGGTAGTTTGGGTGGTGCATGAAATGTCCCCAAATGATGACAATCTTTTTAGATCACAGCTAGACTGGATCATTTGTCGTGGAAAAAACAGCCTCCCCCCCCCCACCATTAATAATGTACTTTTCTATTTAAATGAAGCTGACAACGTACAAATTAACTCGCAGGAACACACTGCGTTTGTGACTGTGTGTATCTCTAGATAGTCAAAGCAAACCAATTAAAATGGTCTCCCCACACAGGAGGCCGTCCCAGTAGGTTTCCAAGAATTTTTCACTTCTCACTTTCCTCGGCAAAATTTAAAATGCTCCTCCGACAGGAATACTGAGAAATACACCTTACTGATATCTGAACGTGAATGATTATCGGGACACAACATAGAATGTGTCCTTCCATCTTTCGTAAGTGTTTGTGCATTTTACCTTTATCTAATTACGACGAGCTTAGTCCCCATCCTTGGAAACACAGGGCATGAGGCGTGAGAAGGCGCTAGAACCCGGAATATCCAGAAGAAGCATACCCTGACACATGGGGAACCACCACTGTGTCCCAGGCAATCCCACTGTTCATTTTTGTCCTCCTGTCATTTATCAGCAATACAGCTCATCACTTACATTTAGGGGAACCTGATCTCGGTACTTTACAAATGGCAGAAGCAAGACCATTTAAATTTTTTCGTTAACTTTCCTGCTACTAAGCATGAAAAACAAGAAGCCAGGGATGATGCTTGGCAGTTATATGACCCAAACTCCCCTTAAGCAGCAAATCTAGACACTAATAAATATTGACATGCCTGTAATTCAGCGTAATGGGCCGCACCTTTGTGGGGGCAGAGTGCTTTTGTGCTGGGGAGTGCGCGACCGCTGTGGCTGACATACAGGAATTGTTCTGCCCAAGTAACAGCACAAAAAAGCAGCAGGTTTCAAAAAACTAAAGCTCTTGCAGAAATTTCACACCTTAGCAAAAAAAAAAAAAAAAAAAAAAAAGAATTACCGCAGAGAGACCGCATTACCATCTGCTACAATACAGAATCCACAATCAACACTGGCTTCAGAGTAACATTAGTACCTGAAGGAAACGACCGCGTCCGTTTCGCAGTAAGGGAAAATCCGCCAGCTTACCTTGTGCCTTTGTCACCCATCGTGAGGATCGGCGCGCCGCTGAGCCCAGGCTTCCGTGCCACGGGAAACTGGAGCGCTAATGCACAGAGATGCGTGGGAGGGAGATCTTCGTCATGCAGCCGCACAGGCTGAGGAAGTGCACTGAGCGCAGTAGCTGCTCTGGCACATCTGCCTGCTCTTGTGCATTCTGACCCTCTTCCTTCCTGTTGAATCAAATTAAACGGCATGCCTAATGGCGCTTCGAGCAGACGCGCGCGCTGCGGGCACCCACGCCCGGACAGAAACACACACTCAATGGGACAGGTGATTCTCACACTCATTCTCAGATCGCCCCCCTCCCCCACCCGCGCTTTCAATGTGCCTGTTGTAGGACTGATGAATTGTATTGTAAATCCAGACCAGGAGATTTAAAACCCTCAGTGCGGGTGAGAAATCTTAGACATCACTCTTAATATGAATCTTTTATCCATCCTGCACCATGGCTCTGCACAGTTCCACTTCTCTCCCTCTGTCTCTCCCGATCCGCACGTGCATGAGCGTGCCGTAGTGCGCTTATACCTGCTCTGGCAGATAAGGAAGCTTTTGAACTGCCTTGAGCATGGTCTACTATTACATTACAACTAAGTTGCAAGGGGGGGGGGATGCCTATTCATCAGCATCTGTGTTCGAATTATGGCCAACACTTTACCTGAGGGGGCACAAAAACTTAGTAACTGAGTCACTACTGAAGTAAAAATCATGAACAAATATAGCGGCTACTTGAGATAAGATGCATCAGGATTCATTAATGATGAACAAACATGAGATCGGTATCTCATGTATTGTTCATTACTTCTTCCTTCAGTAGTTGCTTAATAGTTCCTTAACTAGCTCACAAATATTTACAGAATTAAGACTAAGTTTGTGGTTAATTAATACATAAGTAATAGCATAATACTACATTATTTGTGCCGCCTCAGGTAAAGTGTTATAAAATTATGTCCGAAATGTTATTAAAATTACGCATTTCACTTACCTGTCGTCTTGTCCACTACGCTTTCCTATTGCATTATAAGTTATTATTAATTATGTTTCACTACCTAAAATCAATCTGCTGGTTTTGTGAACGAGGAATTCATTCAGCCTGCTTACAAAGCTGCAGACAAAACTACCAAAATCAACAACTGCATCTCTGTAGCGTATTGAGAAGAGATTCACATTTGTAATTGTATAAACTGCCCCGTCTTCCATTAACTGGCATGCCAAAATAAATATTTGAAATGCTTTGCCCATAAAAGGTCCAATAATGTTTTATTTGACCACATTTCAAAAAAAGGCAAAGGGGACATTAATTATTCATCGTGGGAGGAGTAGCCAGTTGTTTTATGGAAACAATCCAATATGTCTGAAATGCTAGGCATCAGCAGAATACAAGTATAATTCCTTCATTTACATAGGAGCATGTGATGCATGGCGTAATGTTTTAATCTCTCATGGGCATTAGATAGGTCATCGTCACTTTCCTCAAGTGACGTCAGGTACAGAGCCACACGTCCTGTAAAAACTCCTTTAAGCCTGAACTGGATCGATTGTACCCAGGCCGAATTTCTTAGGCAAAATTTTAAAAAGAATTAACACCATTGTCAATACGGAAATGCTCAGACGATTCCTTCTAATCTTTTTATTTAGTAAGAAAATTAAAAAGCCGAAGCAAGGCGTTATTTTCTATAACTAATAAATTTACAAAACCATTTCCTTGATAGCAAAAATGGTTAAAATAAGTTGAGAATATAATATTCAAATATTTGCATTTTCAAAACCTGAGAGTCTGGGGAAGAACAAACAATATTTAGCTAGGAGAAGCACTGCTATATATATATAGACATATATAAAAAACTTTTAATCTCGAAAGAGAAAGTAAAAAATAAAAAAACTGCAACAAGAAATGATGCATTTAATTGACTGTTGTATTTCCGTAACGACTGCTGCTGTGGCATTGCCATGCTACCATAAGCAATGGCTTCATGCGATCTCCCAATTCCTGGCTTCCTTACCTACCCGTTAGATCACCCTGCCCTTCTTTTAAGTCGTCCAAAAACACTCTCCATCAGTCTCTCAGTTGAGAAAAAAAAAGACAGTACGCAATTTTAATATGTGCAGAATTGGAAATCATACAACTATAAGCTTTTTCTGCCTGGAGGGGCACTGTGGAATAAATGGACTTTGGCCTCTTAGATATGTTAATGGCCCTTTTCATGGCGTTAAAAGATGTCAGTATGTTGAGTTGCAGTCAGGCATATCAATAACATGGACGGTAAAAATACACACAGGAACCACACAGAGGTCTTTCTCCTCGGGATGATCTTAAACATCTAAGCTGATATCAGCATCTTTGCACTTTAAAGGAGGACCGCCATCCTCCGTCCCAGGGTGTGCTCTAACTGCTCATTGTGCAGTGACGCTAGTTAATGAGGTCAATTGTTTCCACCCACACTTATAAAACAATGGCTTTCACAGCAGCGAGTGACCGTTTTATTCTGGGAAAACTGCTATGCGTCTGCTATAGTAACCAGGAAACTGAGAAAATGAGCCCAGACATGTGAGACAGTAAGAACAAACTCAACATCATATATCTATACATCCTACTAAAAAAAAAGCACAATCCTAGACAAGTAGATGACCTTATGTCTGCCCCTTATATAAATGTAAAACTGTTAAGCTGTCCCACACGCTGTCTACAGTATCTGCTACCCAGAAGTCTTTACTTCATGTGTTGAAAGCATTGAGGAGCTTGGAGGGTTATTGGATCCAGCTTCCAGATTCAAACCAAATAACTAAGCCAGTGGAAGCATACATCTTACCTGGATTTTAATTTGCAGGAAATGCAATTCAAACGTATTATTATTTAAATATACAAATAAAATTCTGACGTTGTTAAATACAAGAAACAAAAATGTATTTTATTAAATCTAACATCACAGTGTCACACAAATCAGAATTACAATACAATATCTGTGCTTTACATTTGCACTTAACACTTCATAATTTTTATATAGCACATAGTATAGTTTTACCCACAAAACCATCACATGTACAGTATCAGACAGTTTTTCCTATAGGCATTTTAAGTTACATTACACAGTACTTGTTTATTAATAAATTCAATGAAAAGGCCAATAATTGCAAGGCTATATTACTAGTAAGACTGGTGAAACTACTGTATGCATTAAGCATGTTTAAAGTGGGAAGAAGCTAAAGCTACATTCATCCTGCAGGACTGTTTGAGGAAAATTAATATCCATTACATGTGAGGATTAAACGTAATTGTGCATATGTTCCCCTTTCTCATTATGTGAGAGTTGCTGTTACACGATGAATCCCAGACACTAGGTTTTGATTTATTACATTGTTCCGTCTCAAACTACAGACTGGAAGAGCCACACCTCAAGTTCGTAGCGTGCTGTTCCTTTTAAGCAGACCTGAAGTCGTAGATCTGAGAAATACTAAATAATGCTACATGAAGCAGACCCAAAGAACCTTCTGGGGTTTTTATTTGATAGTGGTCTGGTTACTGTTGGGGACAGCCTTGCTGGTGACGTCTCAGGGTAGCACTGTATGAAGCTCCATCCATCACAGGATCCCTCAGTCGTCCTGCTACGTCGTCTCCCTTACATCAGAAATCGTGTCAGTTTATACCAGTTAAAAGCTAAAAATATAAATAAATGTTCCAGGTTGAGGTGCCATCGGCACAATTTATCAGAAGACTTGCAAGAAGACTGAGTTCTTTAAAATAATCATTAACAACCTGAAGCCCTGCCAAAATATATTTCAAATAAATTAGTGAATCTCCAGTAAGCATAATGAATGACAAGATACATAGCAACCAGATGACCACGTTTTACTAAGATGAGAATACGTCATATTAAATTAACCTTATCAACACAAATAGAAAGCCAACAAGAATTCTCTGTATATCAACTCTTGAGATATACTGTAGGCTCTTCTTGGTTAATGTTGACTCAAATTCCCAAAGCATGATGGTTGCCTAGTTGTCATGGAAACAGCCTAGCCAATGTTTTTTTTTTCCAAGGCTTACATGGCATTAACCATACTGAGCAAGAATCTCCAGCATCGCAAAGACCTTGACATTTTCACCCAGAGTGAGAGGAATGATGCAAGAAATTAGTTTATAAGAAGCATGAGCGTTGCTGAATTTACCGTTTCAAACAGAACTGTAATTATTCAGTTGACCTTTGCCACAGAAGTATGCTTTTTGATT
The DNA here is from genome assembly GCA_026776945.1 of Isichthys henryi. Taxonomy (NCBI): domain Eukaryota; kingdom Metazoa; phylum Chordata; class Actinopteri; order Osteoglossiformes; family Mormyridae; genus Isichthys; species Isichthys henryi. The sequence continues at coordinate 8,159,071 of JAODJX010000040.1, read as the reverse complement.
TCATGATTATGCAAAGGATTATCAGTCATCAGAGATCAGTCTCCATGGTAACGTATTAGAGAAGTTCCTTCAACGTTTTTCAGACTCAAAGACACCAAAACATTTTAAGTAGGAAGACATGATCAACATGACTGCAAAAACACTTAGATTAAAGCTAAACAATTTAAAATATTTTATGAATGGTTTTCACCACCGTCTGGATCAGATAACTCACTTTGAGTAAAACATATGCTTCTATGAAGAAAACATGCAACAGCATAGTATTACACAATTATCGATCCATCCATCCATCCATTTTCCAAACCGCTTATCCTTACTGGGTCGCGGGGGGTCCGGAGCCTATCCCGGAAGCA
>JAODJX010000040.1:8148551-8158618 GCA_026776945.1 Isichthys henryi | reverse complement strand
CATTCACTCACACATGCACACCTATGAGCAATTTAGCAACTCCAATTAGCCTCAGCATGTTTTTGGACTGTGGGGGGGAACCGGAGTACCCGGAGGAAAACCCCAAAACATGGGGAGAACACGCAAACTCCACACACATGTGACCCAGGCGGAGACTCGAACCTGGATCCCAGAGGTGTGAGGCAACAGTGCTAACCACTGCACCACCATGCCGCCCCTTACACAATTATATAATGTAAATAACTATTTTGAAACCACTTAAATGTACAAACAAATGGATAAATGTATTTATAAATGTAAGATTGAACGAGCCACATTGTTTTAGCTTGTCAGAGTTTTCCAAATATCTTCATGGAAGGTGACTTCGCTGCAAACACTGTCCTGGTAAATTCTGAATAGTTTCTGCTCTGGGAATTTTGTGTACTCAGCTGGAATGACTCTTTAATGACTCGCCGGTTATCTGCTCAAATGTTTTCCACTGCATTTTTTTAAACAAGGAGGAAAACAATGCTTCCCAACTTTTATGACTGATGCTATAAAATAAACCACAACTAATGTCCCAGTCATAAAAATTAAACGTGAAGGACATGGTGCGGCTGATCCTGAACGAGTACAGGGACTCTGGAGCGACATTGCTAATAGTTAGAGCAGATGGTCAATGTCGTCACCTTGACCCAGAGTAGAGCTTCCTGTATGCACCTTACTGTCCTAGCAGATACATAAATATTAGCGTGCATTTATTCTCAGAGTCAAACCGGTCCCTCTTAGCAGTAACAGAACACCTTTTCTTCTGAAATGAATATCCTAGGATTGCTGCACAAGATCAATAAAATAAATCAGGCTCACAGATATGAATTTAAATTGAATTACACGGGAAAGTGTGAGTGTCGGAAATGTTATGCTGCTACATGCTACAAATGTGGCAAAAACAGCATTAGCGAGAAAAGTGGCAAATCAATTATGTGGGCCAAATGTTGCTAGGCAACAGAAGACAGAGCACATGACCTTGCGGGACAGCAGCTTGGTGTTACTTTTGAAAAATGATGGAGTTTATGCCAAAAACTAGACTCAAGGGATATAAGCTTTGAAATAAGGAGATTTTTTTGAAATACAAAGAAACACACAAAACCCCAAGTCATATGCAAAAGAAACAACCTCATCAATTGCTTTCCTACTGAATGATTGAAGACCATTTATCAAGTGCAGGGTTACAGCAACCCTGAGTCTAACCCAGCATGAACAGGGACTGGGGACTCAGGCAGAGCATGCAAATTCATCACGGGGCTGACTCACTCACAACGGACTCAAAGACTCCAAACCAGCTAAGCAACAAGTCTTTACACAATGGGAAGATAATGAAATATTCAGAGAAAACCCATGGCAACTGTGGTAATTGGTGCAAATCTAAGGCTGTGAACTGATCCCACAGCTGTGAATGTTCATTTTTATATAACACCTTTCACAACACAATTTCCCTAAGTCAGATAAGAGTGTGTAGCAATATGTTGTCAGCTTCATGTATACTAAGTGTAGGCGTAAAAACCATCCGGCCACATTGGAACCTCCTCTGTTCCTCAGGATTCCTTCCAGTCCCTGAGGGCAGTGCAGGACTGGCTAGTTCTTTGGAGTGATATCGCACCAATCGGGCTCTCCTGAACAGGGCCCCCCAGGACAATGCGCCCATGATAGCATCCAGATGCTCATCTGAGGACTATACAGTGAAGCCTGGAGGTGCTCCACGTTTACGTTACAGGTATTCCCCACTTTAGGAATGTTCGCCTTACGCCACTTAGCTTTTTTTTTGAATGTTTTTTATAAACCTACATTAGCACTTGTCTTTCGCTAAACTGAAAGAAATCCTAAGAGGATTTTCGCTTTTACGAAAAAAGGAGAAAAGCAAAAACATCATTTAGTGTTAATCCTGTGCTGTACAATGACATTTCGGTCAAGAGGAGATTGCTTACACCATGGCGGTGGAAATTCCTACTGCCTAGTAACGTCGACGGCATCATAACGTCATAGCATAAGGCATCGTTCACATTTACGATAATGCTCCTATAAACAAACCTACTGCTTCACCAGTCATTTAGAAGTATAGCACATACAATTATGTATAGCACATACAGATAACCATGTTACTGGTTTATGCATTTACTATACTGTAATTTTATCGTTATACAAGTCATACCATACAACCTAGGTGTATAGTACGCTAACCATCTCGGTTTATGCAAGTACACTATGGCGATCTCACGACAGCAAAACCACTTAAAGACATGTTTCTCAGTATATATCTCCATCACTAAGCGACATTGATTCTGCTAAGTGAAACGACACCGATACATAATTTCTACTTTATTTAGGCTGTGTATTCATCACGTCATTCCTGCGCTTACCATATATTAGTGTTACTTTTCGTTTGGTGTGTATTTCCGTATGACTTGGTAGGTCAGTCTTTGGGTGTGCCAAAATTGTTTCCCATATAAAATTAATGGTAATTTTTTTTACCAGGATAGTAATTTCTTTGCTTTATGCCATTTCGGCTTAGAATAGGTTTCACAGGAATGCTCTGGTTTTGTAAAGCGGGAGATACCTGTATATTTATTTAATGGACACTTTTGTCCAATGTGACATAAGTTAGGATGAGACAGCATGGTGCGCCACTTCTTGAAGCAGCTGGGATTAAGGGTCTTGTTTAAGGGCCCGCCCGTGAAGGCGACATTAATTGCATTCAGCCCTGCTAAAGAAGGATCAACATAAGCAATGACCCATTCAACCCCTTCCCCCCAATTGGGGGACACTGCTTTAGAGCCCATGTTGCGGGTGTCCGTGTCCATCCGTGGTCATGGAGAACAGCACTGGCATGGCTATCAGGAATATGCACCAGCGATTGTCTAGGCAGACCACGCAACAGCTGTGAAGCACATGGACAGGCACCTGCTCCATAAGATGTTTGAGATGACGACAGTCCAAAGGCCGAGCAGCATCACCTGGAACTGCCACAGGCCTTGCCCCGGGGTGAATCATCTCTACTTCAGGAGCACTACAAAGGAAGCCCTGAGCTAAACGGAGCACTTAGCTTGCCATGTATGAAATGGAATCAGTATGCAACACACGTTTTCTATAAACCACACTGAAAGTTTGTCTCTCTCCTGACCTCATCATCATCTGTGAAACAGACTATCTTTGTTAGGCTGAAATGCTAATTATTGAGCGGGCCCTTTTAAAAAGTTTGAACTCGTGCTTAAATGTCTAAGCGCATATTCTGAAACTATTAATCCAACAACTGATTTATAACCAATCACCCTGCCAGCGAATATCATTTATAACAAGGGAGTTTCAACATTATGAAGTGTAGATAATTAACTGTCAGCCAGGGCAAGAACATGGGGAACTACTGTATGCTTAGTATGTAGTGTATACTTACTGTCTGCTTCACAATAACAAAGGCATTCTATTAAAGGAAGCGTGGATTTTAACTGAAATATTTAACCCTTTTGCCCTAGATGCCAGTCCATTATATGCCAGGTACATTTCTGCACCAGAGGGCATGCAGAGACGCCAAAACGCCTAACTGCATGTCTATGAAGTGCATATGAACGTTATATCAGGAGCACAAGCAAACGCCACACACAGAGCTATGGTGACATTTCCACCTTCCAACCCTGCATAACCAAAATTCTGAATTAAACCAGCAATTTAAAATAAGAAACTGAAAGACAGATAAAGGTATTCAAACAAACAATCTGGTAGGACAAGTACATTTTAAAGACCAAAAAGAAGAAAAATTCAGTCAACACTGTCATGCACGGTGCTACACTGACACCAGCTGGTTAAATCAAAGCTGAGCAACTCCCCGTAACTAAGGCAATTTGAAACTAACGAATAGGAATTGTAATTTGTCTTAATATACTTCATTAATTACCCACTCATTTGCCTTCTATAGCAAGGAGGCTTCATTTCTCCAAAAGCAGTTTGGCGGGAGCAACCCCGTGGTTCCAGCGGTTTGGCGGGAGCGACCCCGTGGCTGCAGCATTGCAGGTCTGAGCCCTGTCCCTTGCTCTCTAGGAGATTCTCTCCCATTTACGTAGCTTCGCCCCGCTTGCAGGGGGCGGCACGGTATCGCAGTAGTTAGCGCTGTTGCCTCACACTTCTGGGAGCAGGGTTCAAGACTCCTGTGAGTTTGTATGTTCTCCCCATTTCATCCTGAGGTTCTCTCTGGGTACTGTAGTTCTCCCCTCCCCAGTCCAACCACATGCTGAGGTTAACTGGAGTTAGCAAATTGCCCGTAGGTCAGCATGTGTGAGTGAATGGTGTGCGAGTGTGCCCTGCGATGGGCTGGCCCCCCATCCTGGGTTGTTTCCTGCCTTATGCCTGTAGCTTCTGGGTTAGGTTCCAGACCCCCATGCAGAGCTCATTTAAAATGAATAGACATTAAGGAGTCTCTGAAAAACCTAACATCAAGCCTGGGCAGATACTTATACTTGCACTTGAGCCATAGTACATTTTCATTACCAACAGGCACAATGCAGAGTACAGTACTGTTGCTTCTTAACCCAAAACTATGAAGAAGCCATGTACGGAAATTCAGTTCATCATTGCTTAGTGCACTATGAGAAAATTAAAATACTTAAGAAATTGCACCTGTAGTACGACGGCAAGAATCAGGCTGACAGAAAACCAAGACAACCTACGAATGTGAACCATTCCAACATCGACCTGTGATTTTTACACAAGTCACACATCCACCTACAATGAAACCAGAAAGGATAAAAAAAAAAAAAAAAAAAAAGGATCTGATCAGAGAGAGGGATGGTCTTTGGGTGGCTATGATATCCATGACTGGAAAACAAAAAGTTCTGAAGATGTTTAGGTATACAGAATGGCATGACCAGCAATCCATAATGTTTATCCAGTACAGGTTAGAGGGGAAACCGTAGCCCATCCCAAGAAACAGGGCAAAGGATATTGTAGGTATATGCAACACTTCCTAATGTTTTTTGTAATAAAGCACCAAAATTAAAAACCTGCTACCCTAAAGAAGTGCTTCATTTAAATCACTATTGTATCATTTACAGCGCCATTTCTCTTGGGAAAAGCCATTTAGTTTCGCATTCAAATAGCCTTTTAAACGTGTGTTTAATAGTTTATTTTTGAAACAGATTAAAAACATCTCATATTTTGAACAAAAATATTTAAATAGTCGGAAAGTTTTACATTATTTAAAGCAAGTCTCCCATGTACAATAAGGAAGGTTTCAAGCTCAAAATGGTAAAATAAAAAAAAAAGTTTGCAGAGTGCCTTCAAACAGAATTTGTTTTTCTGGCAGTGATCCGGACCAGGATCTCGGAGTACCTCTCCAACAGGGCCACGATCCCGTCGCTTTGCAGTGTTAGGGTGACAGCTTCCGTGTTCCGAGGAGTGGTCACCCTGCCTTGATCTTGGCTAGACTCAGAATTAAAAGCACAGCTTAAGTCACTTCTGACTTCTGAGAAGACGTTGTCCAGGAGAGATCTCATTTGTGAGCACTGCGCCGGGCTGCCTTGGCTCAAGCACTGGATAGAAGGGTAATGGAGATTCAGAGGATCTGATCAGTGTCCCATGACTTAGCATGACATGAATTTCATACAAACCTGCATTTTGATCTTACCTTCCTATACAAGCCAACAGCTGCCGTCACAGAGTGCTTCAGATCTCTCACTACCTGTTTACAGGTGTTCAGTCCACTTGGCTCATTCCTGAAATCTGGAGATACAACATTGGCTGTAAGTTTCTCCTTCATACAAATGATTCTTGGATGGAATTAGTCATGAGCATTAAATAGACACCCATGTGACTGAGCGAACACACTGATGTGAATTTATTCATTTTACACGGAGAAATAAGTATTATGTATATTTTTACACATTAGCAGGAAGAAGATATTTAGTCTGTATTAATCCCAAATAGATTCTGGGAAACGGAGGAATTAAAGGCCATGACGCTGAAGCTTTGGAAGGGAAAAGGGATTTTCTAAGCATTTTTGAATTACAGTTGTTGTAGTGAGTGTGACTAGAAAGGCATTTATTAGGCTTTCTGCTAAAGAGCCGTCTTTAGTAAGAACTGGATGACACTGGAAACCCATCCAGGGTGTTCCCCAGGACGTTCCCCAGCCTTGTGCGCTGTGCTGCCTCTGATGGGCTCCAGGCCCACCAACAAAAAACCAGAAGATGGATGGAACAACCTAAAGGAATTTAGGTTTCTCACACTCATTTCAAAGAAATTATGAATTCATGATTCTTCTGTGAATGAGTCTAAAACTGCAAAAAAAAAGTGGTGTCATATTTAGCATGATACCTGAGCTGGATATAGTGATCTCCTTTGGTAGAGCCAAAGTTGACATAGCATCTCCAGGGGAGGTATGGGGGTATGAATGCAGGTTTGACTTCACCTCTACTGTTCCCTCTCTTTTCAGGTGTACCGAAGAGGGATCAGACAGAACCATGCTAGCCCCCAGGGACGAGGCATTTGCACTACAGCTCCAAGTCCCTCCAGGCTGGACCTTCGGGCTATGAGATACGGAGGAACTCTTTGTGCTGCATTCATGCCTCGCTCCACCCTGCTGCGCTTCACTGTTGCTCTCGTCCCCAGGCAGAGTGAAGCCTGATCGTTGGGTCACAATGAATTTCTTGCGGGTCAGGCTGCCTAGGGGAGAAGGCACTCTGCACACAGGACTGGAAGGGCGAGATCCTGCCCTTGACACGTGACGACGCAGAGGTGAGATTTTCTCAGTGGAAGCTGGAGGCTTGCGTGGTGTTGTCGTGGACTGGCTTTGCCGGGTCATTGAAACAGGTGGACACTCCTTGTGCTCTTTTGATGTATTTAGAATAGGGGTGGATCTTGCTCTTTGACTAATCAGTTTATCAGGTTTTTTCACTTGGGGCCTGACAAGCTCATACTCAGAACTGTTGTGCAGAACTTTGGAGTGGGGACTAGTGCCAGAACCCATGGAATAGCATTGGGCAGATCTGGAAATGTCATCATTGGACCTTGGTAGAGATCGTCTTTGGCCTGGAGACAGGCGGTCTTTAGGCTTATCTTTGATGCCTTAAAAAAAAAATCAGAGAAAACCAGTCAATACTACACAGCTGGATGCAGAAGACAAGAGTTCCACAAATCAAATTACATCTAACAAGCAGCTGCTAGCTTGCAACATGGCAGATACAGGAAACTGGGTTGGCTAGACCTTTGTGTTGACCACCAACTCCTGATGTTAGAAATAAAGATGGCGTCAGAGAAAGCCAAGACTGGGAAGGCATTCACAATGAGTAGTACTGTACTGCAATAATGAGTTGCCTCAGATTTCCATGGTTGGGGGTTTGAATCCATATTCTGAGCAGAAACAAGAGTCTGCATGATTTCTTCCGTTTAATTTTCCATGCCAATTTTGAATTCACATACCAGTATATTTGCATCCAGGTTTTACAGGTCTGAATTGTTGGAGGATGTTCTCTGAAATCTGCTAAGATAACGGAAAGCAGAGGATAAGGCCTTTAAAAAACTAGCTGACCCCCATCTAACCATACATGCCGTTCAATGCAATAATTTAAGAGAAGAACATTTATGTATTTTGATGTCATCTTCAGTGCCTGTGGCTTTTGTATTTTAATTTGTGTGATGTGCTATACCTTAGTTTTGGTGCAGTTGGCTGACGTGCTGTTAGAATCAGCATGACAAGAGGCTGTCTCCCATCTGAGAAAGCAGAAATTGTGCATGATTAGTCTTGAGATGGGTGAGAAATTGGCTGTGGCATTCGATATAAAAATCGCCACCAAAAACACGGGCACTAAAGCTGACAAATAAACCATCTGCATAAACAGGTCCTGGGAAACACCACATCTTAGAAGAGGTGGCTCCAGATGTCTACTATGCAAGGACTTCAAACAAACGAAGAAAATAAGATCTGATGTGTGAAAAACATTTGAATCACTGACCTACTGGAGTCTTTACACCAACTAGGGGTGACTGACATGGGAACTGCAGGGGAACTGGGAGAGCCATGGGGACTGTGGATCTTTGACGGCCACTGCCTTTCCTGCAGGTTTGGGTCAAAGGGACCTGCAGAGGGCAACACCTCAGATGGTCATTCGGCGACTAAGAGGCCTACTGAGATGAGGAAGAGAGTTTGTAGTTTTCATAATGCCTTCCCATTGACAGGGCTGCATGTTACCACACTAGGAACTGCCTGAGAGATACTTCTCAGCTCCTCCTTGAAGGAACACATGAAGCTAGTTTGGCTTGAGGAACCTGTAGTGAAAAGGAAAACCTTCTGGAACCAACAACTGTAGAACAGTTTCAAAATTTCTTGACAGGGCACAAACATAATATTGTACTATCACTTATGTATTAACCACAAATTAAGTCTTACGTTACATACCGCTCTCATGTAAAATCATCATTAATAAACCATAATGCTTGTTTTATCTGAAGCAGTTACTATATCTGTTAATTCTGTAAACCTTTGTGAACTACTGAAGGAAGTAGTAATGAATAACACGTGAAATAGTGGTCATGTTTGTTCATTAATGAATTTTGATGCATCTTTTCTAAGGTAGCAACTTTTTGTTTATGATTTGTACTTCGGTAGTTACAGTTATTACCAATTACTTTCTACCATGACAAGTGTTAAAAACAGTGACGAATATAAAAATTAAGTATTTAAAGATATCTTATTTGCAGTATCTCAAACGTGAGGCAGTGCCATCTCACCAACAAAGGCCCGGTCCAGGTCGGAGGCCTGGTTCTCAGCTGAACCTGAACCACAGATACTACTGAGACTGAGGTCAACTCCGCTCTCCTTCCAGTGAACCAGTGGGACATCATGCAGACTCCTAAAGTCAAGCTCTGTCGTCAGAAAAGTAAATCACATGGACCTCTTCACAGTTAACATGAATTGGTTTGAGGTGTCCTGGGCTGATGTATTACAGGAACACTGAAGCACTGGGTCCAGACAGAACTCTGCTCCTTCAAGTTCATAGTAGCACAATGAGAACATAAAAACCAGATCATGACCAAAAGAGAATAAATAATTTTGGTCTTTTGCTTACTCCTCTTCACTTTGCAAAGATGAGCCATTAGTAGGACGAAAACTGTGGTCACTCATCTCAGGTGGGACAGTCTGCAATGACCAGGTCTCCAGATCACATGGCAGCAAAAGGAGGTCCGTCCCGGGGAGACTTTGCTCTGACCCAGCCTTTGTCATCCATGACACAGAAAAGAGACACAAAAAGAGAGAAAGGAAAAGTGAACCATGGAAAAAGTGCAAAAGGCAGAGTAGAAAGCAGATTCTCCTCTTCTACAGTAATTGATAAATCAGTGGCCCAACCAGAAGCAATAAATGTATTTTTTTGTAAGTGATGCAATGGAAAGTAGCCAGTTGCTGCTCTACTACATTATGTACTTCAATAGCTTTCACTAATATATGAACAACTGCCTAAAAGTGATTAGCAAAATTTACAATAGCTTTAACAGAAACGAGTTACAGGAATCTGATTCTCACCAGTACTGTATGTGATCTTCCATTAATGAGCCACCAGCCCAAATTGCTTTACCTGCTTATCTGGACAGGCCAGACATAGATAATCTTCCAGCTCCCCTTCATAAAGGGGCTGCTTATGGTGCCTAAAGGGGTCACACTTGTTCGCCGCATCCTTCCCGCCAGGGCTGGGAGTGAGGGGGCTCTGTAAGCTCTGAGTCTCCAGAGCCTGGAGAACGGCCTCCGGATCGGAATGTTCAGCCCAACGGGCACGCGGCTGGTATGAGCCCCCCGTCTGCTTTTTGCCAGGGTTGGCGACAGAACATAGGGCCTGGGGAGACTATTTCAATAAGGGCGGGGGCAAGTTATCAATAGGATTACCTTTAAAATAAAAAAAAAAAAAGACATGAACAACAGCAGAAAAGTGAGGTTTACCATGTTCGTTCTGAGTTTGTGAACGACCTACCAGTGTCCTGGCCAACATGGGTCCACCATTTTTCTGCAGAGGGGTCAGGGTCACTGATGGGGGGGGGGGGGGAGCAAGGGGCGAAAA
>JAODJX010000040.1:8116844-8138707 GCA_026776945.1 Isichthys henryi | reverse complement strand
TTGGATTACGTGGTCTGATCTTAATTCAGAATCCCTCTTTTACTTTTGAAAAACCCATTTCCAAGATTTGATCCAATTCGTGATCCAAACTCCCACTGCATTACTTTTGAAAAACTGGGCCCAGTTTCCTTAATTCGTACTTTTCATCACTGTAGGTTTTGGTCTTGGACTACGTGCGGTAAATTGTTGACCGGGCAGACGGGACGTTATAACGCCCCTGGGTCGCATCGCTTTTAATTCTGTGCGGCCCGATTTCTGGGATGTTGCGTGTCAGTAACCGGTGGCCGGGATGTGCTGTGACTTTGCGAGGGGGTGGCATACCCACAAATAGATCTGACTTCGAGTAGACACCACCTCATACGGGGAAAACTACTTTGAATGATGTCCTAAAAGTGAGACATTTATATTCTATTTAGAGTTGACAAATTAAAATATATTTAGGCTTGCAGCTTTTGATGATGACGTATGAACGTGGATGTACTACAGCAGGCAAAATAGTAAACGTATTATATACATACGTTAACCCAACTTACATTATATGGACAAAAATATTGGGAGACACCTCTGAATCATCGAATAAGTGTTTCTTTCAGACCCACAGGTAAATAAAATCGAGCACCTAGCCATGCAGTCAGGTTTACTAATATTTGTGTGGGGTCATTCTGAAGAGCCCACTGAATTGAAGTGTGGTTCTGTCATAGGATACCACCTTTGCAGTAAGTCAGTTTGTGAAATTTCTTCCTGTTGCTAGATGTTCCACGGTGAACTGTACGAGGTATTATTGCAAAGTGGAAGCATTTAGTAAAAACAAAAACCTCAGCCATGAAATGACAGACCACAAAGTGAGGTGCAGAGTGCATAAAAGTTTATTGTAAAAGAATGGGTGGCATTTAATTTTGCAGTATTTTGGGCTCTTCTTGGTATGAAAACCAAATCAATGATGAATAACAACCAGATTTAACTACCTTGAATGTTAATGGTTAGTGTACCGCAGAAAACAACTCCGTGTGGGAATCTAACCAAAAATTAATTTCTGTTTGTGCCCTTTGGAATAAATTCATCTAGGGTGTGGTTTATGTTCATTATGTTTTATTTAACTCACTTCCGTATAGATTTCCATACATATTTATTAACGTTAACTGCTTCAGTTTCAGTGTTACTGTGACTTCCATGGACATAAGCTGCGTTGATTACTCTTGTGTGATAGTAGCAGCATTAAGACGCAACAAGATAATAACAGTAAGCTTTTTTATAAGGGGGGGGGGCATGTGTAGTACAAATTCGTTTCATGGGGGGCAGGTTATACAGCCACTCATTTAACAAACAGATGTTTCATTGTTTAAAATTACTGATGACCATTTTATTTTCTCCTCTTGCTTCTTCAAACATGTACACTGGAATCTGAAATGATATACAGTATATATACACACACATACACATTTGTATAACATTATCTAAAAAGCCCAGGACAATGTTGCTGTGCACTTCAGAAACGGGACGATGTCCGTATCACGTCTTTCAGAAAGGGAGCTTCACGACACATGATGGGACTGAAAGTATTGCCTGTGTGTTTTTCAGCAAAGTGGCTTCAGCGTCCTCTCCCATTACAAGGAACTTGTACTGGGAGAGAATGGCAAGTAGCGTGTTACTTTGCTAAGACAAGCTTGTCAGAAAGCCTCAGAATAAATATGGAAGAACACACAGAACTATTAAAATAGAACCTGTGACAATTCTCTCGGTTAGACTACCCCCCCAAGTGAATAACCTATATTTGGTTTTGAGTGACAGTACTGTACTTAAAATATTCATCCCACAAATTAAAAGTAATTGTGGGGGGGCGGGTGCATCAACTTTAAAAAGACAGTGCTTGGCAAAGTGACAGGACCATGATATTGTCACATTCTGACACAGACACACTCAGCATCACCCAAAAGATTTCCTCTAAGGTGGATAATCACGTTATGTCAAATACTTGAAAGCTGTTCCAGTACTGGTCTTTGGCGCCAACTAGTGCTTGAATCCCAACACTGAAGTAATCATGTACTAGTTATGTGATTTAAATAAAAATTTTTAAAAAAAAATCTAATAATTACAAATTTATGTCATAGCATGAATTGGCCAGAGATGCATGGATCAATATGAGTTGCGTAGTTGTACTAAACTAGTAACATTGAAGCACATGTTTTTGACTGGACCAGTAGAGAAATACCCTAACCTCCCTCGTGTGCGTACAAGGAGTTTGAGAAGAGATTTTTGAGAGGAGGTAAGGTTAGTGGCAATAAGAGCTGTATATGAAAAATAAACAGAAACAAAAAAACAAAACAAAAAAAAAAAACAAAATGGTAAGGACGCCACACCTGCGCACGCACACACACACACACAGACAGGCTCTTTACATCATTCCCAACTGCATCAAGGAGTTTGCGTACGCCATGGGCTTGACATTCGGATGAGGCTGCAGGGGAAGACAGAGCATACACATGCTGTTTAACGCAACACTGCATAACTGCATTATTCCTGCAATTTATTTTACATTCTCTGACAAAGTACGTTAACAAACGAGTGAGTCTGAGATGTTGCAAAATATTGCAACAAAATAGAATTTTCTGCAAAATTAAAAAATGCTTACCAAAAGAAAGAAACTAAAATGTTTTGGGGAAAACATCCATGGCCTAGCTATCATTAAAACTTAGATTAATGAGAGCTTTCATCCAAACCTTAGAAAGACACCCTGTGACGAAAATACAGCCGCAGACTAGGTGTGTAGTATAAGAGAATCATAATCAAAATACTTATTAAAGAAGAAAGGATTCAGTTTAACTTTGAGAGTCTTCATTGCGGATGAAGCTGTAGTAGATACAGAGAAATTCCAACACAAAGGGTGTTTTATGGATATTTATTGGGCACGATAGCCCAGTACCAAAGATAGAATGTCAAAACGGCCTTACTTGATTGTGTGAAAGGTAAATCGTATTTTGAGTGATGTGAGGTAACATCACTGGAAGGGATGTTGACATTGGGAATAAGGAACACCCAGCAATTGGCACTGCCTAGACCTCATCCCAGGCAACACAGGGCACAGGGCCAGGGGACACACCCACAAATCACACACTGCAGGCAATTTTGTGACGCCAATTAGCCTTTGGATTGCTAGAGGAAACCAATACCTACAGGAGACCTGCACAGCACAGGGAAAGCATGCATATTTCACGCATTCTAAATGGAGGTTTTTTTTTTTTTAAGGTGGTGTGAGCCCACCCACTGTGCCACCTCGAAATAAGAAACATAACATCAACATTTTTGAAGCAGAAAAACCACAGACAAGAACGATAAGAGGACATCACCTGGAGTTCATTACGGTAACTAGGAAGATACTGACCACAGCAGTGAATTGGTGAAATTCTGGCTTAAGGTCGGACCCCCTGAGGTGGATATAGGCTCCTTTGTTACCCATCTGGTCACTGGAGGAGAGAGATGTAACACTGTAATTGTAATGCTGCAAATGCGTTAAGGCCATCGGTTTTAAAGAGACAGACACCGAACGTCCATGACGTACCAGTAGTTGGGTGCCGAGAAGACAGTGATGCACTTCCCTGAGTGGGTGACCTCATAGCCCTCGGCCTTGACCTCGTGACTGCGAACGATGTACTGCAGTTTGTTCTCGGTGAGGAAGCGCTCCGTCACGTCTGGCCCAAACTGGCAGCTCACTCCCCTCTTGCTGATCGACCGGCCGTTCTGAGGGAGGAAAGGCCAGGAAACAGGCTTAAGGCTGGGTTTTACTTCATGAGGACGCGTTGACGAGACAGTGCGTGCAACAACTGCGATGCAATTTCTTTATCATAGAGGCCAGCCTTGGACAGCGCATAAGGGTGCTGTGCAATACTCGAAAATTGTGACCCGAAATGAGTCTTAAGTCGCACTGGTAGAACTGCACCCATAAGACTCATTTCGTGGTGATGAGTCACAATTACAAGCAGCTCTTAGTTTTTAATTTTTGCATTTTATTTGGATATATTTTTATAATAACAACCCTGCCTTGCATACTGTAAGTACATAATGCATGGTTAGATGTAATGAAATTCTTACTTATAACATCCATTCCATACACCATGAATGTGACTAAAGAGCAGCTTTGCTCTACAGAACCACCCTAGGCCCGGCATCAAACTGCGTGGCTGCCTGGTACAATGGCGCTAGAAGCAAGAACATGCAGGATCGCGGACAATCCCGTGATGCCCCTGCTTTAGCGCGAGGTAAAACAGACCTTATATAGTGTCATTCTGGAGTGATGGGGGGGGTCAGACAGTTTTGAGAGGTACAAATGAGTGTTACATAAATACAGCGATAAGCGTTACATGTTCACTCTGGGAATCACCCTTGGACGGGGCATTTCTACTGTTGGCAGACCTTTACGGAGGAACAATACAGAAACTTCTTTACGGAAACTTACTTGTGGCTGGGGGTCTGACCACAGCAGATCGCACATGGGGCCTGAAACGGAACAACAGAACAAAGCAGGTTATTCAAATCACGATCCTCAAGGACAGAGTCCCGCTGATTTTCCAGCCTCCCTTTACCCGTGAGCCAGGTGTGAAGCCTCTGGCCAATCAGAATCAGTAATTATTAAACTACCTAGGAGAACTGAAAATATGGCCTGGATTTGGAATCGCGGGCCAGATTCGAAGAGCCCTGGAGTTTAATTATTGATATTATTACAGCATATATAAATAAAATGCATTAGAAACAGACGGCTAATGCAATCATTTGGTCATGTATTAGTATGTACCAGAAAAAGCATTTTTGTGTAGTTTTTGACACACAGACATGTGTGAAGGTTACACTACATGAACATCTAGCAATCGCTATCGATTCTACCTACAAATGAGACCACATTTCCACAGTTTACTTTGTGTTGTTCAGAAGATTGGGTATAATGGTTGACTGAATTATTTACTATATAAAAGAAGAGAGGACGAGATGTGGTGGTAGGCCTGTATTGGTGTCATGAGACTGGCCCTTTAAGGCTGCCAGCCAGTTAAAACTTGATAAAATGACTTTGGCAAAACTGATAGTAAATGTCACATCGTAGCATAAAATTCCTGTTTGTTTGATATATCAGTGAAAAGGTCACTGCTACTTATATGCAGTCAGTCAGTAATGTGTGTAATTTGAGGATGGACTGAAGAACCTACCAGAATCTGGTGGCTGTCTGTTCCTGTCAATTTTGCGGATGTCATCTAGCGTCACGCCGTCCTCGCTGAAGAGACCTCCATGCATTACCTGACGACGGGCAAAGCAGGCGTCTCTCATCCGTTCCACATACACAAAGAGGGCTACCTTTTTCCTACAGCCATGGCAGATCGGTCCTTACCAAAACTCTACTGTTGATACACTGTGCTAGGGGCAGCCACTGGAAGACCTCGCTAAACAGCTGGAACATCTGCGCCGTGTACTTGGCTTTGACCTCACCCTCAAAGCCGTACATTTGGTTCATGTTGTCCGTCTCATGGTTACCTGCAAAGACCATCAGTATTTTGACTGATTTGCGGTAACACGACTCACATATGAATATTTCCTTCAGGTGATGAAAGCTACTGTCCATTTTACAACCCCAAGATGACGGCAGGAAGAGCTAGACTCACCCCTCAGCAGGTGGAAGTAGTCTGGATACAGCAGCTTGAAGCCAAAAAGCGTGAGAATCACCTCCACAGAAAAGGAGCCACGGTCAACAAAATCACCATTGAACAGCTGCAAGCCGTCGGTCAAAGGAAAACCTCACCCAAAAGGAGTGCTCTGTCACACTAACTAAAAGCACATCAACACAAAATAAATTCACAATAATTATGACCGTAAGGAGTAAGTATTGTATAACTAAGAAAGAAGACTACATAGAAACCAGAAATTTCCTGCATTTCTATAATCCACCCCTTTCCTTGAATAGTAGCAGTTTTTACAACCTGACCTTAAGAAATCATATAACAAAAGCCAAAGGATACATAGGGGTTTGTTGAGGAGGGTAATCCATTCAGCTCAAATATGTTAAGGAGGTCATAGTACTGGCCATGCGTGTCACCACATATAGTGATCTTCTCTGACTGTTGGTTAGAGAAAGGCAAAGATTTAAAAGATTAAATCTGACAAGTAAAAATGACCAAAATAAAATAGCAAATGAAGGTAATTTTTAGATACAGTGACAATTACTGCACACATTTAAAACAACTTTGAAGTTTCTTACCTCTTTTAACGTTATTTCTACAAGACTTGGGAGTTTGGATAAAATGTCTTTGACCTGAACCAAAATCTAAAATAGGAAACAAATACCCAAGAAAAGTCATACAAAGAAACATCACAACAAGCCACTGCAATGGCAATTTGTGAAAGCAGCAGGGTCGAAATGGCCTGTTTTTCCAAACCCTACCTGATAGGCACACTTCCTGTGGAGTTTTTTCTGATCCTTAAACCACTCCATTAAATCATTCATGAACTTTACAGTCACCTTTCCGTCTTCAAGTTTCGGACCTGTGTAGTCATCTTCAATCACTGCAGGGAGAAAACATGAATCAACTCAGGCGGCAAAATATCGATCTATAGGGAAAACATTCCAAAATTATTTTTAAAAGGCCTATGAAACCGTCAAATATCTTAAAGTAATAGATCTTTTCTAATTATAGAGATTAAAAATGCATCCTACGGACTGTTGGTGTTTAAACTCTGCGGGCAATACTCACTCATATTCTCAATGTCCAAGGAGTCAACCACCGATTTCTTGAGTTCGTCACTAGCGATGGCTCTCTCAAAGGCTTTCTGCTTCACTATCTTATTACATTCCTGGTATTTCATCTTGGCGTCCTTGTCATTGGGCCGCACCCGTACTACCTGAATTCGTTACATGAGACACACACAAAACAAGACATGGGTTCAGAATAACAGTCAATTCAGTGTTAAATCTCTCACAGGGATCCTGCACTGTAGGTCCCCTTAAGATTTCTGGAAAGTACCGTACATTTAGTAGGCAATTCTATCCCCTGCTGTTAGGGGGAAAAAAACCACCAATGACTGCAGTCGATCTAGTTGTTCCTCAGCTTGATAAAAACAAATCAATAGTACCCTAACACTAATTTATACAATTTACACACACACACTGGTTTACATATGCATGCATACAGTTTCCTTAATAAGACAACAGCATGCTACTATACTGAAGCCAAAGCAGCGCGCGCGCACACACACACACACACACACACACACACACTCGACAAAGGCGACTCCTTTCACAGCTAAATTTTTCTGAGAGGCTGTCAAAGTCATATCAACACTAAATACTGAGGATAATTCTGGTAATGGGGGGGGCGACTGTATTAACTGCAATTCGTATGGTCCCATAGCGAACGTCCCATGAGGGGATTTAAAAGACATTATCTACATATGAACCCTTTTATAGAACAAATAACATAACATGTTACATAGTTACTGATTGGGTGATGTAGAGGGAGTGAATATTGGACTGGACTACTATCACACTGCTAATTGGGTGCCCTGCCAAGTGGTTTATAAAAAAAAAAAAAACACATACATCCACTAAGCAACTCAAGGTGAAAAATGCTAAAAATGTAAAATGTGCGAAGTCATTATATAGGACCATTTAACAGGATATAATGTAATTACAAAATGAGTGCACAGAATTAGGACAACATTTATTGTTTACTAAGTATTTCCTCACAACTGTCAGCAAAATCAATCCCACCCTTTGTTCAGTTCCTGGTTAAGGGGAAGGATCAGCACACTGACCGTCTCATAGTCCTTGAGCGCAGCCTTGAATTTGCCCAGTGCCATGTTGGAGGTGGCACGTCGGTAGTAGCCTTTGATGTAATTTTTATCGATTTCCAGGGCGCGCGTAGCATCTGCCAGTGCATACCCATAGCACTCCGTGCGCAGGTACGCCAAGCTGCGGTTACTGTAGTAGATCGCATTGTCCGGATTCAGTTCTAGAGCCTCTGTGTAATACTTGATAGCGTTATCGTAGTCTTTCTCTGAAACACAGAAACATAATTGGCAGTTAGAAGATAACGTTGCAAGTCCAAAAGGTCTTCAACCTCCAGGTCTTAAACACTCAGCAAAAAAAATCCGGACATTATAGATGTGGCACCGAGGCGTCGATCTCAAAGGCAGGCCGGGGGATGGCGGTGAAACATGCTGCAACTACAGTATCATCTGACAACGTAACCTCAAATGTCAAATCGATTATGCTTTTTAATGATTAAGAGAAGAGACAGGACTGAACGTCCCCTGTCCCTTGGGAGGCTGACTTAATCCCATGTAGACAAGGAGATACATTAAAGACACAGGAATCATTAGCAATACAAAGAACAAAACTGGCCAGGTATGGGGTATTAAAATCGGCTGTATATGCAACTATTCCCTTTTCTAACTAAGTTGCTGATATTAGCAAGACTGAAAATGCTCATAAATAGAATTACAACTATTTTTATGATGGAATAAATATTGTGACGTGCTTACTCATATACTACCTGTAAGCCACATGAAAAAGCACCTTTGCTTGTGTAGTGGCAGCTAAACATGGCTAATAATGGCCGTTATGGAATACAGGCAGTCCCCAGGTTACGAACAAGATCCGTTCTTCGAGTCTGTCTTTAAGTCTGATTTGTAGGCAAGTTGGAAAAATAATACAGTACATAATAATAATGGTCATACAGTAAAAGTACCGATTTTAAAGCTACAAACAGTATTGTACTTTGAACCAAAAATCTGCTAAAGCGTGGTAATGTTTTCACGATGTAGTGTGTGCACTCGTCATTAGGAACCATTGTATTTAAATGAAATGTTTATTACATGCTTGACGGCAGTCTATTCGTAAGTACGAGTTGTCCGTTAGTCAGACATTTTTTACCCGGGGGCTGCCTGTAGTCCTAGCCAGCAGGTCCATAAAAGAATAACAGGAATAATTATGTACAGAAAGACATTCATCCATTCAGTACAGCTGTATATGAAAGTTCCCAATCAAATTAAATTCAGTGTGGATGGATATATGTGCCCCTTCACCACGAAAAGAGTCTTAAGTCGCACTGGTAGAAATACACCCATAAGACTCATTTCATGGTGATGGGTCACATATCAGTTCAGACCATAAAAAGTGTGTTTCATTATTAATGTGATAAAGTAAAATTCTACTAAACCCAAAAACTTTACAAACACTGTGCATGAAACCTTATTTTAAAAACAAATAGCACTGGGCAGTATGACATGAGTTGAGCTATTTTTTCATATCTAATCTGTCAGGCAGCTTAATTTGATGGGGAGGACCACTGCTTTCAATTCCTTCTGGTAATGCTATGGGCAAAATGAGCGGGTAACACATAACTCATTCAGGCAGCTCACACACGAAGATCCATCTTACATCAGCTTTGTTTTAGAAATACACTGTTTATAACCGATTGTGTTCCTTGAAAATACGAGTTTGTATTTTACATATCTTGAAAGTTGTGCAAAGTATAAAAAAAAAACATACTTCTACATGCGGAGGGAAATGTAAAAGGAAATAATTTTGCTGTTATAGCCTTGAGAAAAGCAATTAACTTCAACAGTGGCGTGTGCCCCTCAATATTAATTTGGATTGCTCTCATTAAACAAACCTTTGTGTTTAAATTATCAAGATGCCCCCCACCGATCCACCCAATTTCAAATTCTCACCTATGCAGCTGAACCTAAACATAATAAATATAAATCCGAACAACGAGTAAAATGATCCGACTAACTTCCTCATCCGTAAGGAGAAAGGGGTGACCGTCGAGAACCAAGCAAATGATAAACACCAAATTTTCAAAAGAAGGCTTTAAGATTACGGTAGAAACATTAGATTGGGATATTCATAAAATCGAACCGGCAATAGCAACGGAGCACTGCGGTGCCCAGCAGGTGTCCCGCCGCTCATCGCCCTTTAAGGGGAAGTACGGAGAGCGGAAACAAATGAATGGGAATAAATAAATGAGCGCAGATGTCACTGTGCCGCGTGAACCCGGAGAAGGGGCCGTGACGTCAGCGGAAGGCGTGCAGCAAGGTGCCAGAGTTCTCCGCGAGGACGGCTGATCCACGCGCAGCTGTACTTAGGAGTGGAAGTGCATCGTGCAGACTCATTTCTGATACGGACGCTCCCCAAAATTTCCAACAATTAAATTCAAGTTAAAAATCATTCCACGTGTTCCTCCCTTATTCAAAAAAGAGTGATAAATGGCAACCGATACCGCGTAAACTGGAACTAACTTCAAGCACGGCTAAGACTCAGCCATGACGAACGCGTGTTTTGTTCAATATCCAAACTATGAGACACTTCGCCGCATATAACCATTGTCAATGTGTGTGGGAACCACGACACAGTTTGTATTTAATTATTATGTACGTCTCACCTTACTTTGAATCGGTATAATGGTTATGCCGCAAACTTGAAAACGCCCTTAACTATTGGCGAGGGCACAAAGATTGACTTAAGTAAATAACACATAAACCATTTAACTAACGAAACATTTTATAACCTAATTGTCCAGACAGGTAGCTACTCTGCCAAAATATAAATCACACTTTTAGTGTTAAATCATTTCACAATCACAAGGAAAGACAGCCAGTTACTACATGTGCGTGTATTCGGCCAACTCAGTTGACAGGTGGTAACCTAGCCAGAAAGCTAACCGCAACAATCAGAATATCTATAGCTGTTGTTTTTAACCTATATGCACTTTCCTGTTTTTAAATTCTCCAAAAGCCCCCTAACTACATATACAGACTATTTTCACTAATTTCTGTATCTGTAATAACTGTTTTCAAGTGCATCAATTTCAATGCCTAGCTAAAAGCAATTCACCCCCAGGGCTTTTATCATACATGCCTTCTCACTGTAGTGTGTAGCTAACATTGCCGGCTTCGTGGTTGAGACACTTGCCAACATATCAGGTATCACCAATGACATTGAATTACCATAGGTTTAAATTTTAGCCACATATTCTCACAACAAATAAAAACTCAATAAAGAAGTAGTTCCTAGTTTGCTTTACCTTTGAAGTATTTATTCGCTTTCTCCTTGAGGTCCTCGGCACTTCGCTCGTTCGCCGCCATCTTCGCACTGCCGCTTTTCGTTGTGTCCGCCATTGCCAATGAGGTGCGGTCGCAAACTGTGCCTTGTCGCGTCACTTTACACTGAAATACTGCCGTAAATCGACGCCTTAGCAAAACGTTGACACGCTATGATTTGGGCGCCGAGAGGTTTTGGGCATAGCTAATGAAAGATCTACTCGCTTATTGAGTCATTTTCATTGGTTCCTAATGCGCACGCTTTTATTGATGGTTTTTATGTGTTCATTGCTTTTTATGGATTTTACTGCAACGCGGAGGGGTGGATCTCCTGAACGTCTATTGACAATACAAACGTTGAGTGTTGTCTGTACTTGCTCTCACGAATTAAACAGTGGTTAGAAAACGCTTTTTAAAAAAATAGTTTTTCTCCTTTGCTCAAACACACACTTCACATAATACTACACAATTTACTGAAACTATACAAGCAAAGCCCAAAAACCAGTCCGCAGGGATAAACTCACTCAACCCTGAAAACAACCTACATACAACGGCAAGAATCTCACGCACACAGCAAAAACAGTAGGCATTAATTACATACTGTGCTGCCAAAAATGAAAAAAAGAAAGAAAAATATCTATGAAGAGAATTAAAGGATACAACTGGTAGAGGGACAGAAGAATAACATATTAATTATAATGTCATGGGGAATACTGTTTTGCAGAACAAAAAAAGTTACTGTGGTATGCCTGTGTATTACAGCAAATTACAATGAGGAATAGGGTGTGTGCTGGAAGGAAGATCATTAAATGGTGGGAATCGAATCATTCCTGGATGATCTATGATGGTGAAAATATTACCCCATATAACAGCATACAGTAGGTAGCATGGTTTGAGGGACTATACTGTCTCTTTGGGGGTGGGACCAAAACAACACAAGGAGCAGAATGTTGTTAGATGGCTTAACAGTTGACTTTAACTCGTTCAAGTTTCTTGGCACTGTTCTCACTTCAAATTTTAAATGGGATGGACATCTTTCAAGTATTATCAAAAAAGGGCAGAATGTACTTGCTGCAGCAGCTTAAGAAATTCAGTCTTTCCAAACCTATACCGGTTCTGTTCTACATTGCAGTAGTCGAGTCCATCCTCACAGTCGCTCTCATTATCTGGTTTTATGATGCAATGGCCCAATCTAAAGAGGAGACATCATCCAATCTGCAAAGAAGATCATTGGCTGCAACATCCCCTCAATCCAGGAAGTGTATGCATCCAGGATGAGGAAGCAAGCTGAGAAGATCATTGTTGAATCCCTTTCATGTTGTCCACTAGCTGTTCCAAACACTTCCTTCTAGAAAACACCACAGAACCAAAAAATGTGACCTCTGCTCATAACTTAAAGAGCTTTTTTCCAAAAACAATATCTCTTACTAATCAGAAATGTTATATAGAGTAACAAATCACAATGCAATAATAGCTCCATGGTATTCTGTAATATAATGTGCAATCTATTATATTGTTTCTGTATTGTATCATGTTGTATATTGTGTATTGCGTACATTGTGTAAATCATGCAGTCTGAATCCTATATACCTTGTATACCGTTTTTAAATTCTTCGGTGGTGTTTAATATTCATTAAATGCACTGGGGAGCATCCATGTTATTTTGGACAATTCAATGCTTCCAACATTGTGGGAACAGTTTGGGGAAGGAAGGACCTTCTCTGTTCCAGCATGACTGTGCACAAAGTAAGTTCCTTAAAGACATGGTTAGGTGAGTTTGGTGTGGAAGAACTTGACTGGCCCACACAGAGCTCTGACGTCAACCCTATCAAACACGTTTGGGATGAACTAGAATGATCATTACGAGCCAGGTCTTCACATCCAGCTTCAGTGCCTGACTTCACAAATGCTTTTCTGGGTGAATGGGTAAAAATTCCCACAGACACACTCCACAATGTGGAAAGCCTTCCCAGAAGAGTATAGCTACAAAGGGGGGACCAGCTATATATTGAAGCCTATGGATTTATGACATTTCCTGTTTTTGACTGGGGAGACGGTTTCTCTCATCATTTGATGAAGCCTGCATGGTGAAAATAGTCACTGTGTCTTCTAGACATAGAAAGGCCATTACTGCCCAAATATACTGTGAGATTCGCCTGTTTTCATTGTGAAATGTTCTCATAATTCTAATTACAGTATGCAGACTCAAATTGGCCCAAACTGGCCACCCAGCTTCTCGCATGGTCATTGACATAGTTGATGACACTAAAATCCACTAAAATCACTTATATCTCACTTGCTGTTTCTGCCGCTCCCTCATCCACTGTATAATTCACTTCCTCTTCCCCTCTGCACTCTTTCTTGTTCCGTTTAGTTCCCTGGCTTTTTGGACACCTATTCACTAAAGTATATATAGGGAATCGAGTGAATAATTTTAGTTGATTGTGTTTGCACATGTGATACAGGTTTTTTTTTGCATTAGCTGATTGGGCTTTGATGGCTGACTGAGGTGTTTCTCCAAAAGGAACACTTGAGTTGAACTCACAGTGATAGCAGTGCTGATGTAGTAAGATGTGTGCAGAGATGTGCAAAAGGATGCCAGCATCAAATTGCCGTGTTGAAACAACAATATACAGTACTGTGTAAAAGTCTTAGGCAGCCAAAGAAAATGATGTTTGAATGGTCTTCATGTTGGTGTAAAACTGTGC
This sequence comes from Isichthys henryi, assembly GCA_026776945.1. Lineage (NCBI taxonomy): Eukaryota > Metazoa > Chordata > Actinopteri > Osteoglossiformes > Mormyridae > Isichthys > Isichthys henryi. Next base: position 8,124,920 of record JAODJX010000040.1, on the reverse strand, counting down.
TGTTATGTCTGTCAAAGTGTCTCAGCTTAGCCATTTCAAAACCTCTGCTGAAATTGCCCCAGTGTTTACAGCAACCATGCAATATACCTCTGTATTTTTTGACTTGACCACTCGCACACTTTGTATAGCTAATCAATAAAAATTACTTTTAAATGAGCTGGTGGGGAAATGTAACAAATACATGGAATGGCTGAGCTGCCCCTAAGGAGAAGTTTGGGAAACGGAGTTCATCTAGCCGTCCAGCAATATATCAGTAACTTTCAGACGAACGAAAGAAACTTTTACTAGCTTTAATCTTGTTATTCTTAATTTGCATATGATTTCATGTTAAATTTCATGTTTGTTTTTTTTTTTGTCCAGAGCAAATGTGCATTTACTACCCAGACAAAAAGCTTTAAACATTTCTTCTGACTGTCTAAGACTTTTGCACAGTCCTGAACACATGTTTCAATGTACGTAAAAAAGGAAGGCATGAAGGTTAAATCTAAAGGGAAAATATGCTTGATTTGCCATTGTTCTGGTACAAATACATTTTGTGGACATTGTCTATTAAACATTTAGTGGTCAGCCTTTATTGATCACATTCATTCATAGTTTAACGTGTACGTTAACAATGTACGTTTACACTGCAGCGTCACTGACCACGCCTGCAGACAGGTGGAGAAAAAGTGCATTTAACGCGGGTCACCATGACTTAACACATTGTATACTCTGTGTGAGATAAGGGGAAGTGTTCTCATCCTGCTCCAGGCACCTTAGTTCTTCCTTCTAATTAGAATACGATCATAAGGACATTTTGAGCCTAAACGATGACAAAGAAAGTAGCTGTGGTAACTGGCGCCAACAAAGGCATTGGATTTGCGATCGTGAAGGAACTTTGCAAGGCTGGCTTTGTGGGGGATGTCCTCCTTACTGCAAGAAACGATGAGAGTGGACGAGAAGCGGTAGGGAAACTGAAAGAAGAGGGCTTCGTTGCGATCTTTCATCAGCTTGATATTCGCGATCAAGAGAGTGCCAAGCGACTGGCCGACTTTTTACGGACAAATTACGGCGGCATCGACGTCCTTGTCAATAACGCAGGAATCGCCTTTAAAAGTTAAGTATGCTCCATCACTTTCGGAAAGAATTCTAAGTACAACGGCTATATAGTATTTGGCATTGGCACTATTTTCTTTTTCAGTGCAAGTTAGTATAACCAAGATCTACAGTGCTAGATAAAAATGCCACCTCAGAGCCACTCATCAACTGTTACCGCTTATCGTTAAAATAAATTGTCCAAACCTTAACGGCGTTATGATTTCTAATATTACACAGTTATAACTATGATTTCTGCACGTTTTTAAGATTCCTCCAACGTGTTACAGTGTAACAGCAATAGATTCGTTTTGTTGCAGACGATGCAGTGGAACCCTTCGGGGAACAAGCGGAGGTGACCATGCGCACAAACTTCTGGGGCACCCTGTGGGCCAGCAATGCTCTGCTGCCGCTGCTGCGGCCTCATGCCAGGGTGGTGAACGTCTCCAGCTTTGTCAGCCAGAGGGCCCTGGGGCAGTGCTGCCCAGAACTGCAGGCCAAGTAAGATCCTCCACAATAAGCACCGTAATGGTTTAGAGCATGGGTCTAAAACTCGACTTCCTGATATGGTTCTGTGTTCGTATGTTTTCATTTTATCCGGTTATTCAGTTAAGATAGGGGGGTGGTGTGATTTTGTAAATGGTAACTTTTAATTGTTTATCTTTTGGAGTTGTGGGATCCAAATATTTGAACCAGCAATTACCCAGAAAGTGGTAAATATGACTATTTATGAATTTTGAAGGATTGGATGGATGTTAGTAGAATTCTTCAGACCATTGTTCTATCTATTTTAATCAGAAGTTTCTGTGGATCTTAGCAACCCTGTTCTGTCTGTTTTACACTGAAGGTTCCGTGACCCTGAGCTCTCGGAAGAAGAGCTGTGTTCTCTAATGCAGGATTTTGTTAGAGCTGCCCAGAAAGGGGACCACCTGACCCAAGGGTGGCCTGACACCGCATATGGCACCACCAAGGTATCACCCATGCTGTCCTGACTGTCACAGCCCTACCTGTGGGGTTACAAGGAGACGTACGTGGCCATGCCCACTAAGCACGATGACATCATAACAAAATGTCTGCTTCTATTTTTTCTAAAGAGTAAAAGTTTCTGAAAATTTCATTGCCAGGAAAAAATGGCATTTCAAAGGCACCATACGGTTACCTAGCATGTTGTATTAATTGGGGTCATATTCTACCATTTTCTAACTATTATAATTAACATTACCCTCAATATCAACTAATCTCAATATTTCTAGTTGGACTGTTTTAAACTAAATATGAAAATCTAACATCTGTAAATCACACTTTATAGTATTTTGTGCATCACAGTCTATGTGCATGAAGTAAAACCGTTGTAGTAGACTGAGTAAGGAATTCCTAAATAAACTTTGAAATGACATGGTTTGTGGCCTTAGACTCTGTCCCCAGCATGTAGCCAGCTGTTGCATCACCAGTGCTTGATAAAGACAGATTCTCTAATTGGTTAGACTGTTTCTCACTTGGTTAATTGATGTCTCCTGCAGATCGGGGTGACCGTGCTGTCCAGGATTCAGGCCCGAGTTCTGACCCGCACTCGGCCATCTGATGGCATTCTGCTCAATGCCTGCTGCCCCGGCTGGGTGAGGACAGACATGGCTGGCCCCAAGGCCTCCAAAAGCCCGGAGGAAGGAGCTCAGACGCCCACTTACTTGGCCCTCTTGCCACTGGGAGTGACCGAGCCACATGGACAGTTAGTCAGTGAGAAGGTGGTTCAGGAATGGTAGGGGGCCAGAGGCTGCGATTGGGCTGTGATATGCTGATTATTATTAGCACAGACCCACCTACACTAATCTGACTAATTGTTCTGGGCCCAGTAGACGACCTGTGATTAATGTTTTACTGATCATAGACTATTTTTAAATTACTTGCCAGATCAGTGTTTAAGGGTTGTGATTGTCATGTAATCCTGCAGAAGAAATAAATCCTTATCTTTACACACACAAAATACACATTTGTTATCTGTAATCTGTAACCTAACCTGTGTAATCTGTAACAGGGTTTTGCAACCAGGGGTCTATGACTCCTGTGATGCCCCCCCCCCCTTCCCATGATCCTTTGTTCTTAGTTGCTGGTGTGATCATGCATTGGTGGGTTCATAAGGCGGTTAATAGGTCTGGGTCATTTTCATTCGGCGATCTATAGTTTAAAAAAGGTTGAAACCCCTTATCTAAAGCATTCTACGGACATGTGTGTCTTGGCCTATAGAGAAGTGCTGAGGACGGCCCTAGGCAACCCAAGGGACAGGAGAAATGAATGGGGGTTTTATTTGGCTACATGAGTCTCTCTAAATGTTTTATCAAACCAAAGTGGTTACAGATGAAATGAAATATTTTAGTGGTTATCAGCATTTGTATGCTTTATTCTGTTTTGCTACTCCGATGAAAAGCATGATTTCCATGTGAAGTTGGAGATTGTTAAAATTGCAGAATCATCTCAAACACAAAGGCGGAGCCAACAACTTAAATGTGGCCTTATAAACCTTCTGTACTATAGGGGCTGAATGTTGGGAAAGACAAGATCAACAAATCAAAGCTCTCTAGCGCCCAATGTGTTTGCTCTTCCACATGTCCCATAGAACAGCTTGGTGAGAAATTCTGGGAAGTTCCAAAATATGCCTCTTAATGTACTCCAAGTTTCATGATGGGTTTTCTTGGTCTTTTTCCTGACTGTCACCTTGAAGGTGATTCAGGATGGATTCTCAACCCAGTAAAGAGATTTATGATCTCTCAAAGGAGGAAACGCTGTTTACAATATGTCTGTTTACAGGGAAAGTATGTTATTTCTTTCTGTTATGGTTTTCCTAGGCATCATGATTGGCGATGTTCATTACTTTTTCCTTTTGTGTTATTTACAGTATGTGTGGCTGTGTGTGCATAATCACTGTGATTGGTTGAACTCCTTCCAGTGAATTGTAGCTTCTAGCATACAGGATTACTTGGCTTTTAAATGACCGATCTGCATCTGAGGTGCAAGAGATTGAGGCAGAAGAATCTGAAGCTTTAGATAAAGTTAATATACTGTTTCTGGGGAGGCTGCTGTGGAGTTTTTTTTGTCAAGCAACCTTTCCCTTGGACCGGTGTTTCCCAACCCGGTCCTCAGGGACCCCCCCAGACATTCCACATTTTTTCTTCCTGTCAGCCCCCAGCCAATCAAGAACATCAAATGTGTGGTATGAGTGTGTTAGTCCATTTCTCATGATGTAATGGAGAAAAACCTGTTACATGGACAACATCATTTTCAGAGAAGATCAGTGTTCTATGCCTGTGGCAATGAGTATTTGACTCGTTCTGCTACAGGCTATCGGTCAGACTCTCGTTGCCTCCTGATTGGCAAAGTCAGAGGAACTCGACACAAACTCTGGGGGTCTGAGTGAAGCCAGATGACTATGTTCTGATAGGAACTACCTGCTGGAAGCATGGATGCATAATCTGTCTTTTCAAATCCTTCTTGAGTAGTTGTGGCCTCATACCTCACTCATCATGGGGTTTTTTTTCCCACGTGCGTGCAATTTGCATGTTATCACTTTGATTGTGATGCTCACACGTTCACGTGGGTTTCATCCAGGTATTCTGGTGTCCTCCAGCAGTACGTTGATGTATTGTTCAGTTGGATTGATGTCTCAAAATAGTGTGAGTGAGAGACATTTGTCATGCTGACATTGCATCCTGAATGTACTGTCTTCCTTGGTCCATTGGGTAGAATTGTGGCCTCATATATAGCACTTTCCGCCTCAGCTCTGTGTGTCTGAGTTTGCATGTTATCCCTGTGTCTCTCTTCATTCCCTCTAACAATTTTAAAGAAAAGCGGTGTAGATTGCCTGGCGTCTTGAAATTATGCTTTATATTCGCGTCTGTGATGATGGGCTGGAATTCAAGGCATATCCCAGCACAGGCCTCCTGCAGCCTTGCATTGTATTCATGCAAAGGACTGCCTGTGTGTTTTATTTTTGCACTTTCACCATTTATTTCAAAAGGGCCAGTATTTTATAATTATGTATTTTATAATATATCCGCATTTTAGTTCTTTATTATATAAATCTGTCTTCCATAATAATAGTTAGTTGAACTTTGTACTGTTATATCAAATTGCACGGTACCTGTAATGAGTTAGCAGTTTTGTATCTGAAGTTTGTTCTCACTCAAATCTCATTGATTTTTATTTTTTTTTTCCAATAGTACTATGTGAATAGTACAGATAGAGCAAAGATGTAATGCTGGGCTCTATGCAGCGGAGCACTGTGAGTAACACTGTGAATATCACTGTGAATAAAACTGTTACTGCACACCCCAGGTCTGTGGTTTCCATCCCGCTCTCATTCTTCAAAGCACAGATTCTATGTCAATACTTTTTGTTAATATACGCATTTACATAAATTTAATCGCAAATGTTGTGCCTTTCACCTCCATAATGCTGACCTTTTTTAAAAGAATCTGAGGAATCCACTTGCAGTATCTGACCAAAGTGGTTAATCTTTTAATTGTTATTCATTTTTTATTATATAACAAAATAGTGTGATACAGTGTAAACACAATACTGGGTATTGGAAGGCAGTTCAAATACAAATTAAACTTGCTGGAATGATACACCAACAGATATATATTCACTGCGTTCGTTGAGGCAACTGTTGATGTTGTGATGTCAACTAGCTGTATTGCTTTTTGGTAGAAATGTCTACTAAAATGTTCTCTAATGAAACTCTTCCTTTGTTAAGTCTAGGTCAAAGTAATATAAGTCAATAGATTCTGTTTTAAGTCAGATTGTCACTTTCACATAACTTGACAATATCGTTTCCCAGGGCCTTAACATACATTTATAGTAAACATTCGTTGCACTATATATCCGCCTCCAGGGGGCGCCCAAGATCCAAGAGTTTAATGAGGATTTGGGATTATTTAACACTTTCAGAATGAAGAGCAGCTCTGATCACATTTGCCGAGTCACATTGAAGTTTTCGTAACAGAAGCTTTTTCTTAAGCTCCAGCACTTTTTAAAAGCTCCATTTAATGCAAAATTATTTGTGATTTTAATAGTGCTTTTAAAAGTTGTATTTAGGCTGTTTAGTTCTCATGCATGCCCCAATAGAAAAGGAAACATTTAAACATAAAACAACTATTGCCTATTCTTGTAGATTCTAAAAAATAATTGAGCTAATTGTTCATTGTCATTACATATTGTTAGCATGTTAGCTAATTGCAGTGGCGCAGTGGGTCAGTTGGCAGCGTCCGGAGTTTTAGTTTGGAATTTGCATGATCTTCTCATGTCCAGGAGCTCTGATTTTCTGCCACTGTCTCTAGATTGCCCACAGAGGGTGGTGTGGGCATGTATATATGAGAGACCCCCACATTGTGATAAAAACCTGTTATTTTTGACATTGTGGGGACCATTTTTTCGGTCCCCGTGAGGGAAATCTCAATTTTATAAAAATCTACGACTGCAATCAAAACACTAAAAATGCCAAAAGTATTTTGCCATTTTTGTATTTTGTTTGGTTACTTATGGTTAAGGTTAGGGCTCGGTAGGGGTTAAGATTGTCATTGCTGGGATTAGGGTTAGGGAAATATATGATTACAAATGTGTGTGTGTGTGTGTGTGTGTATGTAGGGGTATCTCATCCAAACTGTAAACTACCACGTGCGTAAGGAAAATACATGTATGGTCATAAATCTTATACTGCTTTTTAATGACTGCTTATGTGTAACTAGACTAGGCAGCTAGATTGCAGTCTGTGTTATTTCGCAGTCATATAGCAGACAGCTCCTTTCCAGCTATTAACTATGAGAACGCTGCTCAGCATGTACGCTGTAAGTCTTATGACTGCTCTCACAGTGAGCGTCACACTTCCTGGACATCGTCCGTTGAGATCCTGCTATCACTGGGTGAGATCAGCGGCAGTTCCGGCATACTTCGTGTCCAGGGCAAAATCTGAGCCAACAGCAGACGGTAAAAGTTGTTGGCCAGTGGGTGGGGGTGAGGGTGAGGGAGGACAGCTACATATAATGATGACACTTAATTGATCCCTGTTGAGAAATTCTCTTTATGCCCCACCTTGCTCTCCATGACACACATGTAGGTGAGAGCAAGCTTGGCAGTAAAGGGCACCGTCTGTAGCAGCGCCCGTGGAGCTGGGGGTCAAGGGCCTCATTCAAGGACCCACAGACATGCGACTATTTTGCAGAGGCTGGGCTCAAACCAGCAACCTTCCGATCACAGGCACAGAGGATTCCTGAGTGAGATGCTGATTATTCGCTGTAATTACTTCCTGCAGCGGTTTGCGAGTATGAAGGCCACAGGGTGGAGGAGGCCAGTCCACCTTGGAAGTCAGATCTGTAATATAATAGCAAAGACATCTATAGGGGGAATTGGTTGGGGATTCAAATCCTCAAATCCAGAGATATGAAGCAATAGTGTTGCCCACAGAACCACTCACTAATAACCTAATGAAAATGCTAAGAACTTTAATATTGAAATATAATTTTTGTTTATAGCTTTTGATGCTGAAATAGTGGATATTGATAGTGGGTATTGATAATGGGTATTATATAAAGCACCTTTAAAGGATGTAAGAGTTTTAGAAGTTGTTAATTGTTGATTGTGGTTGGGGCAAGGTGGACTATTCGTGTGAAATAGTCATTTAGGTCCCCCCCCCCCAAGACCATCATCTCCTTTATTATACTCTTCTGTTTGATGTGGTGGTGTGGTTCCTGCCAGCTGGACTCATGTTCACTTCTGGGAAGTAAATGTACGAGAGCAGAGCAGGTCTCAGGGGTCTTTATAAAATGATGCCCAGTGGTAGATGTTCACATCCCTTATCCCCTAATCGATGGGAAATATTTACATCCCTTATCCCCTTATCAGTGGTAGATGTTGACATCCCTTATCCCCTTATCGATGGTAGATGTTCACATCCCTTATCCCCTTATCGATGGTAGATGTTCACATCCCTTATCCCCTTATCAGTGGTAGATG